>VOPJ01006274.1:0-23488 GCA_014673585.1 Semibalanus balanoides
CCTAGCATGAATTTCATCAGGCCCTTCTGCCTTGTTTGGTCTTACTTTCTTTAGATATTCCAGAACAAGTTCACCACTTATGCTACCTAGCTCTCCTATGTCAGGATCCTGAATGATCCTATGTCAGGATCATTCAAGATAAGTATCACATTAACAGTTGGTATCAATTATAATCAGAGGATCAAAGTTTTGACCCTGCATTTTTTTTGTATTCCCAATATAATTATGTTTTATTTAACACACAGTGACAACACTTCCCCTAAGAATGTTGGTTATGCTGGGGGCTAGCAGCTAGCTTGTCTCTCTTCATATACTGAATGGAAAATGTGAGCTAGCTTTGTATTATTTTGCAGCAGAAGGCATAACAAGTTTTTCCACAAGATGTGGCAAAGTCACCCAGCGAGGCAAAGTAGTTAGTGTAGTGGTTTACACTTTACAGTACATCTTAAACGTTGTTTTTACATGTTTTGAGGTAAGATGGACTTTCAAGATGCCATATATGTAGGAAGGTACCAAGTGATTGCTGCTCATTGATCACGTTAAGTTGGATTATAGTTATGTTGGCAAACATTGTAAATGCTAGGGGATGTCACAATATTTTCCTTTAGACTTGATGCTGTTATCGGTGTGGAACACCTCAAAGCACCAAAACACCAATGACATGAAGTCTGGTATTTTGACTTATCAACCAAGCTTGATGTAATGGTAGTTTACCCTCACTATTCATTTATCGAGCCCCAGGAATTGAGCACAATCAGCCAGGGATGTTATAGATGATCACCTCAATGTTGATCTAAACGAGGCTTAAACTGGTTGTGAGATGACTACTTACAGGAGGAGGAAGTGCATGCTGATTGTATTGCCTGTCAGTTGTCGTCTGTATGAGTATTTATTCAGCCTCTTGTATTAGTGTAGTGACTTACAATTTTATTGACAACTTATGACAGCTGACACACTAGTGTGGATAACTGGTTTGGATGCATATTGGGGCCACTATTTAGGATCTGGAATATATTGAGGTCATATCCACTCACTGTTTTTAGTAACAGAGGGACATAAATTAAAGTGATGAAGATGTTTTTTATGGTGCTTGATGCCCTGCACTTTGTTGCCCTTCTCTGTGCAACCTATGAACTTCTGGTCTGTCCGTTAAATTTTCCCCAAACTATGCCATCATGCTCTGACATTGGCTGCTTCAGAGACTATGAGGAGGGCCAGCATCGATATGTAGGATTCGTTCATAAGTGTATGATTGTATCTGACTTCTGCAGCTGCTGTAGAAGCCTGCTGGCAGAACTGATCTCTGAGTTCAGTATATACCTTTCAAGCTTGCTGCCTTCCTTTCTAAACCTAATTATGACGTGTGTTTCTAGGACCAATGTGGATAGTCTAAGGCCTCACATCCTTACAAGTGAGTTGGTCAACTCTTGCCTGCCTATGCAATGACTGCATCAAGATCCCCCTTGAGCTGCTCAGACTCAGCGCTCTGTGATACATTGTGATGAGACCATAGTGTCGTCTGCAGCAATCTTGATGAAACTGAGCTCGATTTTAGGCAGGTCGTTTACGGACGGTATAAACATGACAACTCCCAGTGCTGAGCCCTGTGGGACGCCACTCGTGACTGGTCATTGGTGGAATCATGTGGAGGTGGAGAGGCACGTCCTCTTACAGCAACTTGCTGATGCTGATTTGACATGGAGAAGTAGAGCATGCATGACCACCCGATGTTGAAAGTATGCCCTCTTTATGTATCTGCTGGATTACTGCTGGTACTTCTTTATGCAACAGAATTGAGGTAACGCTGTTACTGATTTAGGGAACCACGAATTATTGCCATTTCAGTGAATTGCATTGGAGACAGTTTCGAGTGTGGGAATTTGTATCCAAATTAAGTGCCATGTAGACAAAACAAGAAAAACAATTGAAGCTCTTTCGATGTTTTTATCGGTCTGCCTAGGAATCGCCTACTTTAACTAAAACAGACTGGGTCCTGCTTCACTGCTGTAGCTTGTTACCTGATTTCGAGAACGACCTTGCCTGTTTGTAATCACTCTTGTTCCTTGTGAGGAAATGTCGCATTGCTTACCTTGTTCCTGACAATTGTATATGTGCATTAGTGTCACTATTGCAATTGATTGGCTATTGCTTCTATTGTATGTTTTGTTTTGTTTCTTGTTTGTTATTTCACATCAATTGTCTTCACCATTAGTCTATGCTTGACTATCTTTATGATATACAAATTAAGGCGTTATCGTATAGGTAAGCTTTATTTAAAGACCGCTACCTACATTCTTTGTCAACTAGGAACTCTGGAACTCACATGGGCGCCACATAACTATTTTGTTGCGGCGCCCTTAATCATCATCATCATCAGCTCTGGAACTCGCTAAGGCTGCACCCAACCAATCAAATGGAGGCACAATCTGCTTGGCTCATTTATTTATTCACTTCTTAGTGAAGATAAACGTTTGCATGTTTTCTGATGACCACACATTGTATTATTTTACATCCTGGCACTTTACTGTACAATGTGTCATGTATGTCACATATATGTCATGCTGCACATACATATCACATATATGTCCTGTGCTGCTGAGTGCTGCAGCGTGTGGTACTTAATCTCCAATCGCATAACTGAATCTGGGCGCCACTGCCAAGTGACCTCGAACAGTCGCATTCAAACCCCAATCATCATCAGCATCACATTGTAACGGGATGATCCGTCTCGGTGATCTGCCTTGCACCATTTCAACATTTGTAGCATTTTTATAACGTGTAAAAACTCTTGTTCTGGTTAATTTCGGACCGCTGAATCGAATGACATCAATTTATAGATTCTCCGGCTCCATTTGCAATAAATAGAGTCACTTAACCCTATTAGTGGCAGGGGGGGGAGACAATATTGCCCACCCCTCATGGTTTTCTTAGATATCTCCGAACGGCTGCGAGTAGCTTATGAAAACTTTCGGACTTTGGTCCCATACAAATTGATTTTTCACATCTGGAGTCAAAATTTTTGGAGTTTTCTGACTTGAACAGAGGCGGTCTGCCAGGGCCCAGTTTTGGGAGGAGTTTTTTCGGCGGACAATTGGCGTAATAAAAACAGGAAAGTGCGAATCTTCACGGCTTCTTCCTAACTGCCTCAAGGTATGAGGAAGTTGCATAGGTTTACGGTTTTTAATAAAATAAGTTCAAATTGTTGATGTTCATGAATATTGGTATTTTTTTTTACGGCAGAGCGGTTTTCAGGTACTGAAAAGGTGGAGGGATTTCAAAGAAGTGATTGAAACGCCTAGTCTGACAAGTCAATAAAGCAATATAAATTGCGTTTATAGCTATGAGATGCTGAAGATAGTTTCTCATGCTAATTTTGGCATAATTTATTACGTCTTGAGTTTCAAGGGCGTGGTCCAGGCACAGAAAAAAGGGCTAAACTTGCCATAGTGATAACGCATTATACAGGCGATTACGGCGCAATAAAACCAAGGGTGATTGAAAAAAGAATGATGGACTGGAAATATGAAAGTCAGAGAGGAATACATACATTTCATTGCAGAGGAGCGCTCAAGGGAAACCGAAAAAAGTGGGTGCAATATTATTGCAAGGAAACTTTGATGCATAGGCCTACAAGGACATTAATATACTGCAGTTTTCCGTGAAAAAAGCGAGCAGGAGATCGCTTTTTTTAACATTTGAAAGAACTAGCCAAGCGAGCAGGTTAGGGTAAAAAGCGGCAAACTATGTGAATCGGCAAAAAAAAAAAAAAAAAAAGTGCAAGCAAACTGTAATTGTTGACTAGTTAGTAATTGATATTGCTGGATTTAATTCGCATATCAATAAGGTCTTGCACTCTCCCCACACAAATGGGAATCTGGTATACGCCTATGGATGATTTGCAAGCATTCAAAATGAACTATTATAGTTATGACCAGTAATCTGATTTTATATCCTGTGGTAGAAGCATGACTGCGGAATCATATTTTGTTATTTTGGTTGCGTCCCTTTTTCGTTAGACCTGGCACCGCGCGGCCTAGTGATGATAAAATAGATGTTTTAATTAAGGTATTATTGTATGACTGTTACAAATTAACTTAGCAATATTGTATTATTCAGAAAAAGCGGTAGTAACACAGTATAACGTATTTATATATATAGCGCTTTACTTTGCCCCCCAATTACGTCGTAAACCTGCCACACGCCTATTATGTCTGAACTTTCAACGTCGTCATCACATAATCGATTTCCTGACTCGATGTCTATCAATCACTCTTGATGAATTTCAAATTCGGTTGATAAAATGCAGCTGTGTTGGATCAAAAAAATACCTCTAATTTTTGTACTTTTTGGCCCCCGTGTGGCCACCCTATTTTAAGATTTATAAAAAATTCGTTTTTAGAAATGTAAGATGCATGTAAGGTGAATCGACCACCGATTTTATTTTTGGAAATCGGACGGGTAGATCTGAATCTCCGGGGAGCTAATGAGCCCCCTGCCCACTAATAGGAGGCTGAGACCGGGAGCTTGCCACTAATAGAAGTTAACGACCATAATAATGGCAATAATGAATGAAAATTTTGGTTGTGAGGATGTTTTCTGAAGTTGCAATCATCCTGCGGAAGGTTGTCAGCAGCACTTCTCATCCCGTTGGTGGTGTGTGTGTGTGTGTGTTTGTTTGTGTGTGTGTGTGTGTGTGTGTGTGTGTGTGTGTGTGTGTGTGTGTGTGTGTGTTTGTTATGGCCAATTCTTAGAGCAACTCTGGAGAGAGTGGGTTAATTTTCGTGGTTGCAATGCAGATTCAAACTTGACCCGTGCAAACATTTAATTGGGGAGACAGGTCAATTTGAATCTGCATTGCAACCGCGGAAATCTACCCATTTTCTACACTACAGTTGCTCCAAGAGTTGACCATAACACAAAAGCCCGGGGATTTAACGAGCTGCCGACACCACAGGTCGATTCTCAAGCTCAAGAAACCCACTTGTCAAGTTTTTTAAATCGTTGCCGAATGTTGCAAATGTTGCAAGCGGCGCTAAACTATTGCAAATGAAACCGAGAGTCCAGAAATTGATGCCATTTGATTCAGCGGCCCGAAACTAACCAGATCAAGAGTTTTACTCATCATATTTTTTGTTTGCAAATGTTGCAGTGCTGCAAGGCAGATTGCAGACCGAAAACCATGTTACAACAGAACTAAATCTTCAATATTTAATGATTGGGTCCACTCGTTTATGATTAGGGTCCAACGACGGCTTGACTGCGACGGCCATGCGCCGTGGGGAACGCTTTCCCTGTCCCAAGGTACAGTGTCGCGGCCAGACCACACTCGTAAACAGCGGACCCGTCAGAGAATCGAACCCAGACCGCTGGCGCCGAAACAGTGATTGCGAACCTCTTGTCCACAATGTCCAGCATCCCTCTTTAGGGGCGCTCGTGCGTCTGTGCTAAGACCACAACTAAACCCATGGACAGCCAGCCACCATATCGCATCGCACTGCGCTGCACCGGCTCTCCTCGCACGCACGCGCACAATTTCCGCGGATCAGCTGGCCCCGTCCCGACCAGCCACATCCACTCCGTCGCTGCCATCGTCGGCCGCGACGATTGGGTCACGTACGCCTTGTCGACGACGGCCATTGTCGACGACGCGCGGTAATCCGATGAGACGCCGTCTGTGTCCGTGTCGCGGACAGTCGTGGTCTGTTGCCCCGCTCCTGTGTGGTCAAGCGACGAGCGTGGTCTGTTGCCCCGCTCCTGTGGTGGGTCAAGGACGAGCGTGGTCTGTTGCCCCGGTCTTGCTTGTGGTAAGCGACCGAGCGTTGGTCTGTTGCCCCGCTCCTGTGTGGTCAAGCGACGAGCGGGGTCTGTTGCCCCGCTCCTGTGTGGTCAAGCGAACGAGTCGTGGTCTGTTGCCCCGGTCTGCTGTGGTAAGCGAGCGTGGTCTGTTGCCCGGTCTGCTGTGGTCAAGCGACGAGGCGCTGGTCCTTGTTGCCCCGGCTCCTGTGTGGTCAAGCGACGGCGTGGTATGTTGCCGCCCGCTCCTGTGTGGTCAAGCGACGAGCGTGGTCCTGTTGCCGGTCTGCCCCTGTGGTCAGCAAGCGACGAGCGCTGGTCTGTTGCCCGCTCCTGTGTGGTCAAGCGACGAGCGTGGGTCTGTTGCCCTCCTGTGTGGTCAAGCGACCGAGCGTGGTCTGTTGCCCACTCTGCTGTGGTCAAGCGACGAGCGTGGTCTGTTGCCCCGCTCCTGTGTGGTCAAGCGCAAGCGACGAGCGTGGTCTGTTGCCCCGGTCTGCTGTGGTCAAGCGACGAGCGTGGTCTGTTGCCCCGCTCCTGTGGATATGGCTGGCAGCGGTGGTGATGGCGGTGGTGGCGGGCGGTGGCGGTGGCGGTAGCGGATGGCGGTGGTAGTGGCGGTGGTGGTGGTAGTAGCGGTGGCGGTCATGGCGGTGGCTGGTGGTGTCAGTGGCGGTTAGGGTGGCAGTGGGGTCACTGGGGGTTATGGCGGCAGTGGGGGTTATGGTTGCGGCGGTGGCAGGGGGTTTCTACGGAGAGGCGTATGTTTATCCCGTGAGCTGTCAACGCCTGCCGTCGGGAAGGGTTGGGCGGGCGGGCGGGGTGGAGGGGGGGGGGGGGACAGCCAGACTCCCCGGCCGCTCTGGTGAGTCACCCGGGGCGACATCATGGCGGCTGGAATGGCCGCCAGGCGCGACCTGCTTCGTTGGACTTCGGCGCTGCTGATCGCAATGGCTCCTGTCCTGTCTGCATGGTGGATGCGGAGTTTGCATGTGTCTGTGAAGCTCAACCAGGATAAAGCAATTCAATTCTGCTGTTGGTTCTTTACTGACGAGGAATGCTATGAATATGCTAAGTCGAGCAAAATAGCAGGTCGCCTTCCCTTGACTTTGGACTTGACTTCCCTAGACTTGAATATTGTTATCACGGCAAAGTCTGACGTTTTGTATTTACGAGTATATACGCATTTACTTCATTCAAGTGTTTGGCCCAAGCACCAAGCCCAGGGAAGCTAACTACCTAGACTTCGCGTGTTGTGCAGTGGAATTTTTCCAGTCTCGAGGAAGATAGCAGGTTTTGTGACGTCGTCGGTTCAAGTTTCTGGCAGTCACTCATTCATTAGTCCTCCATTGTGACGCCTGGTGCCTTCAAAGCTGCAGTCTTGTCCCTGCCGACGCGGGGTGGACTGGCCTTCGTGACTGTGGAGTGTGGAGTGGACTGACTTTTTCGGCGTGTCATGCACGGCAAGGCACTGGCTGGCGGCGCCGGTGCACTCAGTGGTTCCATGGCGAGGACTTGCAGCCGCNAGCTCACATTCGGAAGCTCACATTCGGACCAGTTGTGCTTTATTCACTCGTGTGACGTAAGTCGGTAGAGCTGGAGGGAGTCGGTAGGGCTGGAAACTCACCCGACCTGCAGGGAAGTGGACTTCACCCGTTTGGCTCTCGACATTTGCTCCTCACCATGTAAACCAGCGGTCGGTAGCACTAGCTGCTAACAGGTCAATATTACCTACGTCAGGCGCTGGGTGGACCGTGTTTCAGCAAAGGATTACGGAAATAGTCCGGTTCCAGGAAGTAAGTTCATCGATATGTTTGCACTCAGGACAAACTTTAACTGCGCAGTATCTGTGCTTGGCGCCACCTTCGCCGTGACGGGGGGAGAGGGCTTTAGAAACCCCTTCATTGTACTCGGATCCTATATAGGATCTAGACGGAATGTAAAAAGGACAAGCAATTTGTCAACAAGCATGTCGAAACTATCTGGTCATATTTTGGCTCAGGTCAATATTGAGATCACCAGTGGTCATCAAAGGTCAGATTTTCAAATTTTAGAACTATGATCCTGAAACCCCCAACTATCTTGGGAACTCTGATAGGTCTAGAAAAAATTGAAAGCTCTGGAAAAAATGAAATCGCTGAGGTTTTTCTTAAATTTTAGCACAGTTCAATATATTAGGCTCCAGAGGTCATTCAAGGCCCAAAAGGGTACTTTGGGCAAACATATTTTTTGTGAATATTATTTGACTTCTATGAAACAAAATAAGGCAATTATAATCGTGTTTGTCTCGTCAAGGCACTTCAAATCAAGCCAATTGAATACGATTAAAGTAAAACAATAAACACAAAAAAGGTCAACCAAGGTCACATGGCATTCCAGGTGAGTCACAATGCACTTATTCGGAAGCGGCTCGACGATAAAAAACACATTGGTGTCGGATTCTCATCTGTATTTGTATTCAATCAAAAAATATTTACATCAACGTGTTAGTGATCTCAGATGACCTCATATGACCTTTAAGGGTTCACTGAGCCAAATTATACCTGGGTCATCAAAACTGGTCTATAATGACATAATCCTGAAAGAATAAGCATGATCTGATGCGTATTCTCTTAACCCTATTAGTGGCAGGGGGCAAATACTGCCCACCCCTCATGTTTTTCTTAGATATCTCCGAAATGGCTACGAGTAGGCTTATGAAACTTTCTTTCTTAAAATGATTTTACATCATTGGAGTCAAATTTTGGATTTTCTGACTTTGATAGAGGCCGGTCAGGGCCCAGTTTTGGGAGGACTGTTTTCGGCGAACAATTGGCGATAATACCGGAAATGCAATACTTCACGGATTTCTTTCCTAACTGTCTCAAGTATGAAGAAAGTTGCAAAGGTTTACGGCCGATTTAAATAAGTTCAAATTAGTGATGTTCATGCAATATCTGTAGTTTTTACCGGCAGAGGCGGTTCAGGACTTGGAAAAGGGGGAATTTCCAAACAATAAAAAGTTATGAAATTCGCCTAGTGACAGTTCAGATAAAGCGACGACACACGTTCAGACGATTTACACTAACATTCAACTCTGGCACGTCAGAGACCGCCCCCCGTCACGGTGATAAATTGCGTTAATAAGCTTATGGAAGATTGCGCGAAGGACTAGTTTCTCCATTATTTTCTAGATATTTGTATAATTCATTTTCCGTACTTGAGGTTCAGGGGCGATGTGACCAGGCACAAGAGGAAAAAAAAACGGACGGGGACCGTAAAACTTGCAGAGTATGGGTCATGATACACGACTATACCAAGCGAGCGGATACGGCGCCATAAGCAGAATAGCTTGAGAATGATGACTGGAATACATAAGTCCAGGAGAGCAGGTTTGGAATAAATACATTTATTGCAGAGGGCGCTGCTCCAAAATCAGGAAATACGAAAAAGAACGGAAGTCTATTATTGCAAGTAAACTTGATGCCAGGGCCTACTAGAAATACCATACTGCAGGTTTTCGGATTTGAAAAAAGCACAGGGAGTCGTTTTTTGAAACAATCTTCTGTGGAAAAGAACAGAGGCAGAGCCCAGTAGGCGTTTAAAACGCGGAAGGCACACTTATGTTGAATGTGAAAAATTGGCAAGCAATACTCAGTATATTTGACTGTTAGCTATTATCAATTAGCGGAATTATTTTATAAAACACAAACAGGTTTGATTCGCACGGCCCTTCCCACACTAACGAATGGCGAGATTAATCCTGTGACTACGCCTAATTGACTGTTTGCACGCATTCAAATGCGAACTATCTAATGATCACGGTTCTGATTTTAATACTTCCGATCCGTTGAGGTAGAAGCGACTGACCTGCGGGGATCATCATTTTGTAATACTATTTGCCTCCCTTTTTCCGTATAACCCTGGCCGTCATATAATGGTCACAAAAAAACTATACGCTTAATAAACATATTTTGTAATGACCGCTGTACCAAATACACGAAACAAATTATGCACATACAGGCTTCAAGAAAAAGACATATCAAAAACGTTTCAATTTACGCTTTTAAGCTTCTTCTCTCCTTCCCCCCCATATATTTTGACACCTGACACGCCCTTTATTTTATTGTCGATTTTTTAACATATCTGGTCATCATCAATCAATCCACCAACTGCACGATCACTCGGCACTTGGATTGAATACAATAGAGTTCGCGGGATAAACATTGGCAGCGTGTATGTATTCAAAGAATTCTATAACCATTTTTCGTTCTTTTTGCCCCCGTTTTTTATTTTCTTTTACAGAAATGTAGATCCAGTTAGGTGACATCGACCACCGCTTTGATTTTTGAAAATCGACGAAGCTGAGATCTCGAGACTCTCCGGGGGGGGGGGGCGAATATGCCCCCCCCCTGCCACTAATAGGGGTAGCCGGGAGCCTGCCACTAATAGGGTTAAAAGGAAGTATTTGCAATTTTTCTCATTGACCTACAATGGAGACGTCACGTGATCGACCTGACCTAAGGTTACCGTTATACAAATCCAAGATAAGCAAATTGTAAGTATTTAGTCCTAATTAAATCCTGTAAGTTTGAAACAGATCGGCCACAAACTGTGGCTGTGCAGTGATACGGCCGCAAACCTTTTTTGCAGGCGGGGTCACGTGACCTGGCATATGGTGACGACCTGCCCTGAAATGTTGTAACATAATTATTGATTTCACACAATGTTGGTGATTGATGCCCCAACACCTGTGACAAAATTAAAGTTATAATAATTTATATATTTGAAATCGATGAAATTTCCTGAGATTGCGCCGCATTATCGGGAATCAATCATCATAAGACCATTAAATAACTGCTGATACCTGTATCAGATTTATCGATATCCTATCAGTATGGAGCCTCGCCTCGCTCTCTATAAAGCCACAATGCCATGCCCTATACTAGGAGTCGTATAAAGTGAAGTCCTATCATGTTCCCGAATATTCTTACTCATCGCCGAGCAATTGCGAGGAGGTAGCCATTCAATCGCTCAGTAACTATAGCAAGCGAAGTTTGCGCGTAAAATTAGCATACAATTTGACGTCATATATCGCACATAGTGAAATCTTTGCTTTTAAGTGGATCAAGTCCATTGTCTCCAATCATCAGAAACAAATTCGTATTCTGAATAGAAACACAGTTTCTCAATCTTTCAATCATACAACCGGCTAACAGTCGCTTGGTTGACCAGCATATAATCTGTATGTTCTCAGCTGTCTTCATTGTGCTCTATTCGACCACTTGCTTCGGTTCATGAGCAGAAAAGGAGCGATAAACCAGCCTGACACATTGGTCTACTTTCCGATAAGCGGTAGATGTAATCATGAGAAATACATGAGGATTACAGGACAGCATCAAAGCACGTTACTGCAGCCGTGCAGCTGAAGGATTACAAATGTCTGAAACACCCGCACCACGAAGCAGCAGTCGTGATGTTCAGCAGATTCCGACATTTCACCGTGAATTATTCTGACGTACAAATCACGCAACGTATGTATACAGTCGCTTCCACTGAAGCTATCCTTTAACCAAGACATCATTATATGATACACAGCACACAGTCATAATCCATTCAGCTATAATGCGATAAGATCACCAGCAGACAACATATCATTGGCGGATCTAGGATTTAGTTTTTGGCGCCATGGGGAGGGGGGGCATCAGCCCGAGAATGTTCATCAAAACAAAAACAAAAAACAAAAAAAATCATCGGATTTCGCTTTTGTATGCATTGCTAGACGTTTTAAGATAAACTTGTCTTCGTAAAAATTGCGTAGATCTCCTTCTACATCAGGAAATGTGTAAAGTTGCGCCGATTTCAGGCGTTTTTGTGTGTGTGGGAGGGGGGCATTTGCCCCTGATGTCCCCCTGGATCCGCCAGTGCAACATATCACTAGCAGACAACATAGACGACGATCAGCAGCTACAGACGTCATACAGCCGAATATAGACATCAGGCATATTCCAGAATGCTGGAAATTTCAGTATGCCGTTTATAAGCCCGAGTCAGCAGGCTACGAATGTCAGTGTCAAACGGTTATAGATATCTGTCAGCAGGCAATTTACGTCAGTTTCAGGAGGTTATATACGTCAGTCAGTGGACGTCAGTTTCAGGTTGTTTCTGGTTACATACGAGTTGTTTCTGGTTGTGGTTGTTTCTGGTTACTCGTACATCAGTTAGTAAGCAACAGACGCCAGACACTAAGGCAGTCAGTCAAATAGGTCAAAAACATGAGTTAGTCGGCAAATAACATAACATCACATGCCGTTACGTACATCAGTCATCAGATCTTTCAGTCACCATCAGTCATATCCCCACGTACGTCAGTCAGCGCGCTGGGGAGTGGTGCCAGGTCCCTGTCCGTTCTCGGCTGTCTGTTGTGGTGAAATGATGCGTGGGTGGGCGGCCGGCACGACGAGGGGCAGCGCCGCCGCTCGGGGTCGAAATGGAGGAATGCGGGGAACGACAAGTGGCTGGTGAGAAGTGGCTGATGACACGCCGTGAGCGCGCGGGGGCGTCTGTTCGCCAAGTCAGACAGCTGTTTGTTCAATTCCGGCACTTTCTCGCTGGACAAATGGATCACCAACAAACATTAGGGGTCTCTCTCTCTCTCTCTCTCTCTCTCTCTCTCTCTCTTGTTCTCTCCCTCCTTATCTGTCTGTCTCTTTTCCCTCCCTTCCTCCCTTTCTCTCTCCCTGTCCCTCTCTCTATTGCTCTTTCCCTCTCGCTATCCCGCTGAGTCAAAACTCTCACACACTATAATGTATAGGGGATCGAGATGCGTTTGACAAGCGCCGGATAATCGAAGCCAATCAAACATCCGGATCACCCATGGCGACCACCTGCTATCAGCTGTCGGACAAGCTTCGGAGTACCGAGAAAACCTTAATCCGACCTACCGACCTTCTGCTCACCCCCCCCTCCCTCCACCGGCCCCTTTCCCGATCACAGCTGTGCCAGCATGATGCCGGAACTTAAAACTCTGCCAAACGTAAACCAACGGAGACTCCCCGCAGGATACTCGAAACTCTACCAAACCTAAACTTGTGCAGCCTCCCAGCTGGCGTTGAGATGAAGTGGTGTTAATTTTAGTCCCTCCCTTCCGCTGGTGGTACACCCTGGTGTAGTTGGGAAGGAGTGGGGTTAGACCCTTCCCCAGCCTGTCGGAGAACCTCTCGTCAGACAATGAGTGGAGATGTCCCTCCCCACTGCCGACAACTCCCGGAAGGCGTTGAGAAGTAGTTATGTCAGTCTCTCCCCCGCACTTGGCTGGATGAGCTGGTCTGGTCCTGGCCGGGGCAGATCTCTGGGACCTGGTTCTGAGAGACCGGCCGCCAGAGGGCGGGGGAGAGGGAGTGTCGGACCGGTCCGGAGCAATTGAATCGACCTCGACCGCCAGCGCACTGCACAGCTGCGGCTCCTGAGGCTGCCCTGTCCAGCGTACTGCACAGCTGCGGCTCCTGAGGCTGCTCTGTCCAGCGTACTGCACAGCTGCGGTTCCTGAGGCTGCTCTGTCCAAGCGTACTGTCACAGCTGCGGACTCCTGAGGCTGCACTGTCAGCGTACTGGGCACCAGCTGCGGCTCCTGAGGGCCTGCTCTATCCAGCGTTACTGCACAGCTGCTGCTTCCTGAGGCTGCTCTGTCCAGCGTACTGTACACCTGCTGCGGCTCTTGAGGCTGCTTCTGGCCAGCGTACTTGCACAGCTGCGGCTCCTGAGGCTGCTCTGTCCAGCGTACTGCACAGCTGCGGCTCCTGAGGCTGCTCTGTCCAGCTTACTGTACAGCTGCGGCTCCTGAGGCTGCTCTGTCCAGCGTACTGTACACCTGCTGCGGCTCCTGAGGCTGCCCTGTCCAGCGTACTGTACAGCTGCTGCGGCTCCTGAGGCTGCTCTGGCCAGCGTACAGTACAGCTGTGGCTCCTGAGGCTGACCTGTCCAGCGCACTGCACAGCTGCGGCTCCTGAGGCTGCTCTGTCCAGCGTACTGCACAGCTGCGGCTCCTGAGGCTGCTCTGTCAGCTGCGGCTCCTGAGGCTGCTCTGTCCAGCGTACTGTACAGCTGCGGCTCCTGAGGCTGCTCTGTCTCCAGAGATGTGCTGTTCTGAGCTGTCCTGCTCGGAGCTGAGGGCAGGGCACAGGCAGCAACTGTCTGACTGTCAGGATGGTGAGGTGCAAAGACTTACCAAACCATGTGAGTGGCAACATGGTCTATGTTTGCATTAATGAGAAATTATTGTTTGCATGAACGGTCAAATGAATGACATTAACCCTCCGAGTTGGGTTGACCATATCATAAAATTATTTTTTAATAGGTTTCTATATTATAGAAAGCTCTCAAAACTTAAAAAGTCGTGTCGCGTTGCACTCTGCCTCCGACCCTATCATCAATGCATGATCAGTTCATTGACGGGATGTCAGTTTTCACTCAGAGTCCTTTGTTTTAGGCCCGGCATTGGAATCACTCAGAGGGGATTGTTTCGCAGAGTTAGTCTGACTGCAGCCGAGCCGGCCACGTAATGTGCCATTAAATCACTGTACGAGCCAGCGGCACGCGCCGAGTTCCCAAACACCTCACTGCATTAATGGACTGCGTGGGATCTGAAACCGATCGGTCTGACAGAGATGGTCAGAATAATAACAGAGGGCCTGAAATCCTGCCCGCACCATGGCGTTTGAGTGACAGTGACGCCACGGGATCGGATCTGCATCGCGTGTGAGATCATCGCTAGAAATAAGCCACGGTATCTGTTTTGATCAATGCATCATAATCAGCTGATCCTGTCATCACAAGGGATTAGATTTCGCCATCTGTATTCAATGCTATACGAGCTGCCGCATATTCTATGAGTAATGCATTAAAGCTTAAACTGTAACCTATCTGGATTGCATTAAATTACATGGATTGCAAGATTGAAGCACCACATTTTGCTGCTATCCAAATTGACATATCGCAGGATCCTCTAACCCATAACATTCCCTCGCACACGCGCGTGATTCCAAACACCATCCGGACTTCCGGAGTTCCGACCCGTTCTGAGCACGTTCCGTCCATTTCCTGTCCGTTGTAGTCGGGGCGCGAGGCACGTATGTACGCGGCCTCCAGCCTATGTCGACCCCTTATCCTATCAAGACAGCAAGCCCACATGTACGGTGCTGACCACGTACACGGGGTCGGGAGGGCCGCTCGCCAGCTAGTTCGCTCGTGCAGCCGGCCATCGTATGTGCTCACTGATAGTGAATGCGGTCGGGCGGCGGCGGACGGCGGCCGCGGGCGGGGGCGTCACTGGGCGGCGGGCGCGGGCGGGGGCGGCCGGAATTTGTTTCGGCCGTAGCTGCCAACTGAGCAGTGGCTCAGAGGGCTGCCAACGGGTCGGCCGGTGGTGCTGCTGCGTTCGCTGCGGGCGGTGTGCTGTACCCTGAGACCTCAGGTGACCGTGTGACCTCGTGTAACCTCGCGTGACCTGCGGCGACATCTGGTGATCTGGGGTGACGACTGGTGACCTCTCGGTGACACGGTGAGCTCCTGTCGGTGTCTGGTGACACTGCTGCGTTATAGTCTGCTGCTGTCGAGCTGATACAGCACTGCTGCTCTCCGTGAGCGAAGTGTGTCACCCCGGCGGCGGTGCCGGACATGTCCGTGTCCCCGGGTTTCCTCGTGGAGGACGCGATAGCCGAGGAGCCGGAAGAGTGTTTTGAGGACGTGAGGGCGGAGGAGGAGGAGGACTGTGGTGCTGGTGATGAGCTCTGTGACCAACTGACTCTGGACTCGGAGGGTGAGGGCGAACATGACGCCGAGTCTCCTGAGAGTCTGAGGAGTCCGACAACGTCACGGATCCCCGTCTGGGTGAGACCGAAAGGTGAGAGCTGAGAATGGGCTCCGAAAACACAAATATTATGTCTGTTTTAAGGCGGATGTCATCGATTGAACAATAATACAACAGGTATTGTTTTAAGTTTAATTTGTATCTAATAATCTACTGGGACGTATGAAATGGTGTGCAATGGTCATTGCCGCTTCTAAATAAGCCCAGCCAGTTATCTGTGCTGAGCCAAGCGAGTTGTCAACTGCTGCCCAATAAAGCTCAATCCAGCCTGACCAGAAACCTTGTTTCAGACATATGACAAATATTAGCATAGTACCTAGTAGTGATGCCATTTTCCCAAAATTTCCTGACCAATACCAATCCATTACCAATCCAATACCGAACAGGAGGCATTTTGGTTGATCAAATACCAACCGCTTTGGGTTGAAGCCAAAAATGTCCAAAATTTGACCGATGTTGAAATTAAAGGTATTGGTAGTGTAAGCAATATGCATATTGTATAATGCATACCATGTTTATTTCGAAGGACCTCACTTACTCTTGTGAGCAATATCTTCTATCTTGATATCATTATGATGTGTTCGATTTATAATACATTTTAATTTATTGAATTTTGAGCAAATTAAGCATCAATTTGCTGGATAGAAATAATAACCCGTAACATTGCGACGAAAAAATGAATTATTTAAGATAAGGCTGACCGAAAAGTGTTCAAAAATGTATAAGCCTGACCAACCGATTACCAAATCGGTAACCACATTTTTTTCGGTTAACAAAATTTGTGTTACCGATTGACACACTACCTAGCACAGATTACGAGCGAGCGCGAAGCGCGGAGCGAGTCCTCATTGAATACCGGATTTTTCTCAATATAAGCGGCAGACCCGGGCCGGGCCCGTCCCGGCCCCGACCGCGCGCTGTCAGAAGCTTATATCTTTTGAACCCCGCATCCGATTGACAGCGGTCTTCGCCATTATGATAGCCCCATGCAATGACATTATGATTATTGACATGTTTTGGTCTCATGGTGATTTGGTCAGCACGGCGCGTTGACACGTGGCCGGTCAGGGGTGTCAGAAGAATGTATCCTGCTGTAGCTGAAGGAAACGGCTGGACCTATAAAGCTAAAAGTTGGTGTGGAGGCTGGAGACCACACCACTGGCAATGTTGCACATGTAAAATCTGGGTCACACTGCACGTGCGCACGGGGCACCCCCTGTTCCGTCCACGAAAATTACGGCAAAAATCGTTGCATACCGGACCTATATTCTCGGCAACAAAAGTCGCCAAAGACACGAATCAAACACAGATGCGTTCGTAGAGAACGATTCCGCCCGGCGTAATGCACTATGTGTCGATCAGCCGGCGCGTGCCGCGTGGTACGTTGCAAAGTTACTGGCTATACAAGCGCAAATTCAATGTTTATTTACATTTTCAACAATTTAAATCAGTGTCGTCAGCACCTATTGGTACTGACAGCGATGAAACAAGCACCAATCTGTAGACCAATGTTACCGTCTCTAAAAATGCATGCAAAAATTGAGGCTTTAATGCAGTATTTCGCTGTTTAAAATCTGGCCTGTAATATTTATTTATTGACGATTCTATAACATTTCCTTCATTACACCGCCGTCAGCTTCAAAACCAAATGGGTGCTAGACGATAAAATGATCAGCTTGTTAAAGCGCCAAGTTCAAATCCATCCAATACCACCCAAAATGAATTTTTGCCTACAAACAGAAGCTTATAATTGGCAAATTAAAATAAAACGCTTCAAAACCTATTTAGTTCACAGTATCGATTTAGTTGGGATCTATTTTGCGACGGGCAAAAAACAACAATAGCGAAATAATTAAAATGCTCTTTGCTCAAGACGAACCTCCGTGAGGGTGATAAATTGACGCGGATTTATTCGGACTCGCTCGTCCTTCGCCGTTTAAGGCGTCTTACTGGCACATTCATTAGCATAGTACCTAGTACT
Organism: Semibalanus balanoides; assembly: GCA_014673585.1. NCBI lineage: Eukaryota > Metazoa > Arthropoda > Thecostraca > Balanomorpha > Balanidae > Semibalanus > Semibalanus balanoides. The sequence goes on from VOPJ01006274.1 coordinate 17,622, forward strand.
AGACCTAGAGCCTACGGTACGGAACTATGTCGCACTTTCTTGGGACAAACGAGACTACCTCGCGCCATGTTAACTCTCTGGGCCAGCAAACCTCACATAATGGCTCTGACTCCCGGACTTGAGCCCGATCCGATGCCTATATACAATCCCGATGCCAGCACCTTAGCCCTGGGAGGCCATCTTTAACAGTTAAAAGAACTACTGACATTGTTTAATATGGCTGGTCCTCGCGGCTCGCCGGCGCGGTGTCGTGACGACTGACGAGCCTAACACTCGCATGTGGAATCAACTAAACGGCGGCGATCACGAGCTTCGTCGACTGGTTCGGTCTCGGTGGCAAACGGCAGCTCACGCCGCGCCCGAACGCCAGAGCGGCCGAGAAAGAAACAATACTACTGTCATAGATAACAGCAGTACTACTGTTATCTATGCTACTGCCCTTGCAAAATATACATTTTTCATTCACAAGTCGCAGTATAATTGGATGCTTCTTCCTAGAATTGATGGCGTGTAACGCCGGTAGTGTTCTGATTTGTGTCGATATCCTTTGCTGCGTCAACCACAGCTCAGTGTTCTCATCTGTCTCTCTGTGAAGTTCTCTCTGCTCTGTGCCGCAGCAGGCCGCAGTGCTCTCCGGACACAACACAACAGCTGTGGGAACTTAAGAACTGGCCTATGTTAACTTCTAGAAAATATGGTTTTGAAATACTTCAAGTTAAATATGACATAAAAGTGAGGAAAATAAATCAGTGAGGAAAAAATACTGACTTCACAAAGATAATACAATGGGGAGGGGGAAATGGAAGTACCTATAATATATGCGGTTATGGCTGGAACTAATTGATTATTGTTATGAAGTTGATGTTTACTAACACCAAACGGCGCTATCCCTGTGGGCTGTGGGCGGATATGACTGAAAACTTAACGGTTATATGTGTGGTCGCATCGTGCACAAAAATTTAACACCAAACATTGAAGGAACGGCTGGCGACTGGGCACAGACTGTTATCAAATTCATCGTCAAATTTCCGGTAGAAAAACATGTTCAGTTTTCTCCTCAGTATGAATTCCCACATTATAGCTAACAATATGCTTCTCATACGCATTCATGTCATAACTATTTATAAATATTTAATGCCAAAGAAGAACACGCAAGGGCGCCTGCACCTCCTCGAAAAAATGGCGGGATCGGGACGGAGACATTTGGAAAGTTCAGATCCTTTCCATGCAACGCCATAGGATAATGTTAAAATTAGAAAGTTGGGTGGACACGTCCCTCCGTTCCCCCCTGTGGTGACCCTGAGAACACGAATCGTGGTGTCTACAGCTTGCGCTTGGTTTCGAGCCTTTTGTTGGCGGTTAAACAGGCTGAGATTTCTCCACTCCTTTATGTTTATTAAAGAATCATTCTTGTTAGGATTTAAGAGCATCGAGCTTATAATTCCAATTTTGATCTCGTTGGGTTATGGCTTTTGTGTTGGCTTGTTCTGTGCGGCCAAATGACTTGTCACCTTTGTATTTTTTAAAGGTGCACTAGTGACAACTCTGCCACGTTGATGTGAAAGCAACATGATTCCAAATGGATAATTAATTAATAAATACAGATTTATCAACGTCCTTCTGAAATCAGCTTTAACATTGCAGATGCTGACAGGCATGGACCACCTCGCGCTCTGACGTCATCTGACCTTGAACTCAATTGTTGCCACGGGCCGCAGGCCATCCCACTCGGGTCGAAAAACGAGCGTCGAAGCCAGTCGAATGCAGCCCTTCCGAACGGGTGAATGACGAGTACCAGGCAGTCCTCACTGTACTGGGTAGCGGGTACTATGTCGAGCGATCCTCACTAACTACCCTGGATACTACGCCTGGAGGACAGTAGTCCTCACTGTACTGGGTACTATGCCGAGAGGACAGCAGTCCTCACTGTACTGGGTACTATGCCGAGAGGACAGCAGTCCTCACTGTACCATGTCTCCAATCATTGGCGGCTCCGCTGAAGGTCCTGCAGGAGCGAGCGGAGCATCTTTATCGCCTTTAGTTCCTACGCCGCCGCCGCCTGCAAACCCCCTCCACCGCTGTGTCAATAATGACTGACGTCACTCAATGTAACCTGAGCACGCCATTCTCCGGCCGGCCAGCGCTGGAACGGCTATCTGGTTGCCGCAACATGGCCAGCAACATCGCCATGGTCAGCCGGCCACCAGAAATCCATACTTGATAACCGGAAAGGCTACACAAATTGGTGGTGAAATAACAGCCGTTTTCACGATGGCTTATTTTGCGCGGAATGTTTGAAAACATTTCAAAATGTTTTAAGTTGTTTTAGTAGTAGCCGTCTTCACGATGGAATAATTTGAGAGAAATGTGTTAACGCTCGTCCTACGGGACCGTAGGGCGAGGGTTAACACATCTTTGTTTTCGCAAATTAGTCCATCGTGAAAGCGGCTACTATTAAAACATTTTAAAACATTTTACAATGTTTTTAAAATATTTTGCACAAAATAATCCATCGTGAAAACGGCTGATATGAAAAAGACGTCATATTGATGCCCGTTTTGTAGGAAGTTGTGAACGTCGGTAATCCAGAGCCAAACTAAATTTGATGCTTCTTTTTCATGACTATGGAAAAGTATAACCCTCGCCTTATGGGGGACCGTTTCTCACCTTCGCCGTACGGGGGAGCCTGACACCCCCCCCTGTTAACTTCCAAACCAATCAACATAGAGCAACGCGGTAGAAACCAGCATGTTGCCTGCCATGTGAGGAATCATACAGTACATGCATTTGTTTTTTGTTTCAGGTCAACGGGTGACCTTCCAGATCAAGTCAATGACCTAAAATCGTCCACATCCAAAAATAGTGATTTTGCTCTGTTCGTCGTCATTATTAAAGTGATGAAAACCAAGTGATTTGGTTAGAGTCCAAATGTTTGTTGTTGAATTATCTATCTGACCATATATTAATTTTTAGGTCTTGGTTAGGTAATGACCTCTTAGGGACGAAAATCGTCACCATAGAAGAAAATTGTTATGGGCGATTAGCATTAGCAACCTCGACTCGATCACGTCCGGAAAAACGGTCATAAAACCTCAAAATTTGAAAGTGGTAAATGTGAATACAAATGCATATTCTCAGACCAGTTTTGTCCCAGAAATACAAAAAAAGTATGTATTTGTTCGTATCTGGTCAAAAAAGGATATATTTTTTTAATGGCGTCATGAGTTTCTTACACTTCGGAAGCCATCACTCACTCCAAATGAGAGATATTGCTTTCAAAGTTTGTTTAAGTATTCTCCATGCTTTGTTCTATCACATATATTCCGGGTTTGTGAACTTCTTCGAAAATTTGGATTTTGTTGACATTTTTGGGGGATTAAAAAAAAATGCAAATCTGAGATTGTCATTGGAAATAAAATGTCATTTTATATCTTTTTGCTTTTTGTTTGTTTACAATTTGCTTTAAAACTATATTTTTCACAATTTTGTCCAATATTTACCGTTTTGACCAGCATGACGTCACTAAAAAGTCATTATCTCATAACAAAACTTAGCCAAATTTAATAAAATTTCGGAGTATGCGTATAATTGTTGTAAATTTAGCTGCTGAAAATTTCAGCAAGATGCCTTTTATGTGTAAACAGTTATTTAAAAAAACTCCGGCCGCTAAAGAAAAACTCCCAGGGGGCCTGTCAGGCGAGTGTTGAGCTTTTGACATTTAAAAGACTGTAACCAAATTTTTAGGTATGTATAGCAATTCACATTCGTGCACTTTGCGATAGAGTGGATCCACGGGCATTTGGGCAACGTCCCCCTTCCCATAAAGTGACTATAACCTCTATGCCTATGTTGGTTTTAAATGACAAATGAACAGCTGTTTATCGACGATGCTCTAATAAACGTATTTTATAAATAGCGGAAAAATGACGGCGAATAACGCTGCAAAATTTAGCACATCTGTGTGGGTATTAATTACTCACATGTTGTTACATTTTTGACCTCGGGTCATCTCAGGTCACGTCACCAGAAACAGGTCAAGTCAAGTGACCGTACCTCAAAAAACATTTGCTGTCGTGCCACAACCAAAGTGATTGATCAAACGGTTTGAAACCCGCAGGATGTCATCAGGTGATAACTGACAAGTACAAACATACAATAAAGATATCTAATTTTTTTATGCATCAGTAACCTGAGGTCAGGCTGATGTCGTGACCCCCCGTTTATAAAACAATGCTGGCAAATTAAAACACGGATAAATCCATAGGAAGTGACTAAATTTGACAAATCTTCATTCAGATCTACCAATCTTGGACCAAATTCAAAGCCCTATGTCCCATTTCTGTTCTTTGGCCTCTATAGGAGGTAAACTCAGGTATCCCTACAGGTAACATATATTTTTCTTCAATAACGTTTTACCAACTAAATGTAGAACAATGTGGTTTGCATCATTGTGTTAAGCTTGTCGACACAAACAAGTTGATTTTAAGAGTTGACTTTGACCTGACTTTGACCTCAACTAAGTGAGATTAATTTTTGGATACAACCTAGCTGGCAAAAACATGATTCGATGAGTCTCAACGAGTCAAACACAATGGTTAAATTATCAATATTTTTTAATCTTCATGATTTTGCTAAAATTGTATAAAAACATCTTAGCGATTTTAACCCTCGCCCGGGTAGAGACTGCGTGACCAGGCATGGAAGGGGGGATGCGACCCCTCTTTAGATATACGAAACGCTATAGCGTTTCGCCGCTAATTAAGCTAGAGCTTTTTTTAGAAGAACGAACGTGCTGCTTGTCATGATAGGAAGCCATTGACGCCTGATTTTAAGGTCCTGGGCTATTAGGTGACCTCTGAGGTCATGTCAATGACCCGGATGGAATCAAATAGTAAATTGTAAAAAAATAACACTAACCGAGCTAAATAATGAATGAATGAACATCTTATTATGCTTAATTGGTGTCAAATTTGAAATCATCCTGGCAAAATATCCAGGTAATCTGAGGTCAGTGACCTCGGTTGACCTGTAGAAGCGCATAAACCAACTGAAGCATAATTATGTAATATGGATCCATTTTTGAAATCAGCTTCACAAAACGTCCTAGAAACTACCAGAAGCAAAACAAAAGTCATCTGCGGTCATTGGAGGTCAGTGACCTTGGTTAAAATCTGAAAAGGTCAACCGAGGTCACAATCTCAGTGTAAATTACAACTGTCACCAGGAAACACCTGTATATATGCATCTGAATTCTGAACAACAAACACTTGCAAACTGCACAAGTTGAAGTTACAAGGATTGATACCTGCTACAGGACGCCATTTGCGCCTGATATGACCTTTAGCAACAGGTCAAAGATCACGGGTCATGGCGGGTACAAGCTAAAAATTTCAGAGTATGTGTCAAATTGTTTAAAAGTAGGTTACTGAACGTTTCATCGCGATCGGCTGATAACTACGTGAGTTATTCCCGAAAAACCGAGGGAGGGGAGTGTGTGTGGCATCCAACCCCTTACCCGGGCGAGGGTTAATAATGTTTCATATCCATTGTCTTCTGCTGGCCTAACTATTGACATAAAGTCAATTTTGATACAATGTTCGTGACAGAAAAAAATCGAACGATTTGTCTGCATGTCACTAGCTCTTTTAGTTATTGAGATATAGACGGTTTTATCAAGGACACTCATATATAACATAAATGTGACGTTTGGTGACCTCAAGTGACCACAACATTGACCTGACCTGACCTTAAAAAGACTGATGTCTTTTCGAGAGAGCTTTTTCAATCTTTCTAGTATCTAAAATTGTTTTCTGCTGGTTGCTACGGTGAGTAGTTTTCGAGATCTTAGACTTAGAGGAAGTGTGTGT
>VOPJ01006275.1:0-45834 GCA_014673585.1 Semibalanus balanoides
GGTTTCTCAGCACACCCGACAATCTGGCTATCTCAGTTAAAAACTAATGTTAAAGGTGCTATATTCCCTTTAAGATTATAAAATTATAAGTACAAAGTAGCTTATTTTCGATAACTTCTTGATGAAAGAATAAACATTCACATGAGTTTTGGCCTTCTGTAGAAGGACGCCTAAAATCAAAGCTTTTGGCCAGGCCTCCAACAGACCAAAGGTGACCCTGCTGCCACTGGAGCCGTGGCGCCCCGGTATTGGCGCAACTATAACAATATGAGGCTTTGATGTAGGTTGTGCCAATAATGTGCCATCGGCATTAGGGAGACACGACAGCCCATCAGTTTCCAATGATGCAGCTTTATACAATACAATTAAAAATTAATAAAAGTGAAATAGAAAAGGTACAAAACTAAGCACTAGAAAATTAAGTGGCTTTGTGTTTTTTTTTGGGGGGAGGTGGGTTATGACATGGCTTTATGGACAGAGATCTGAAAAAATATCATTGTTAAATAGTGGTACCCAAGTAACTTTGACAGATCGTGGGTTCCAAGCCTGGTGTGATCATAAGTGGACCTACTCTTGTTCTGTTTGAACCTTGTCCATCTTTGGTTCCCGGGTGGGAAATCCTGGAAATCCCTCGGGCGGGCATTTTACTCTGCTGCAGTTCGGTAATGTACTCATACATTGGTATTCCTGTTAACTACTTGCTGCGGGAATCGGTAGAAAGCACTTCTCTACCGATTCCCCGGAATCCCCGCGGGAATTGACGGGTCAGAACACAGCCATAATAACCCTGCGCCAGCGTGGTGACTCGGTCCTACACTGGATATTACGCATACAGGCTGAACCTAGTTGTGGTTCAATATGTACCAATGTCTCGATTCTCACAGCGAGACGCCACGAGTCCACGACCTTCTCCCGTCCGATGTAACAATGGCTGGAGTTGAGCCAAGTGCGAGAACTAACATGTGGGTCACCTATGACAGGGTGCCCTCCCTCCTCCCGAGGGTATCAGATCCCTCCTGTCCCTCCGTTCATGGCTCCAGCGGCTGACTTGGGCAACTGGACCGCCTGGTGCTGGTGCCACAGTCTGACCTCAGACCGCGGGCCGCCTCATGGCTCAGTCCGAGGTCAGGTAGCGAGCTGTCGCGGTGGGGCGCCAGGTCACTCCGCCTTGCGCCTGCTTACGTCACAGGTCAATCTCCGACATCGGTTAAGACAGGTGCGCCGCGCCGCGGTCGCAAAACGCCCTGGAGGCCGATTTAGGCTCACCTGCTGTACCTGGTCCGCGGGCCAACTTGGCGTCGGCCTTTGTCAGTAAATGTGGAACACGGCTGGGCGGAGGGGCCTCATGCCTGCCTCCGCGCATCAGGTCAAAGGCCGGCACGGACCGCCCGCGGCGCCGGCTCCCGGCTCAGGTTGTTTGTTGGCGCGCGGTGTGGGCGGCGCCCGGTCAGCCGCCAGCCGACCGACTGTGGCCTTGACCCGGGCCCCGCCCCGCCGCGCCCCGGCCTGCCACCGCTGCTGGGCCACTCCCGTCCCACGGGCGGTCTGGGCTGCTGCCGACTACAGCTCGCCGTCCTGATACGGCCAGCGCCCCCGCCCGTCTCCGGAGAAAGCCATCCGAGGCGGCCTCACGGCTGAGCGGGCACTGCTCTGTGATTTGATCTCACGCAGGGCTCGTGCCCGCTCCCCCTCTCTCCACCCAGGTCATTACCTTCCGTTGGTGCCCGACATGGCACGCCGCTGCCTGGTCTAATATGGTGGAGGTGTCCTCTGTCACCCCAGCTGGAAGCTGCTGACACAACGGTAACTTTGATACGGTAGGGCCCCTACCGTATCAAAGTTACCGTTGTGCGGACCATTAGCCCACCATAAAGGGTTAACTATGCGGAATATTCCTAAACCCTCGCCAGTGGGGGGTCAAGATGGGTGCAGCCAGGGAGGCGGGGGGGCATTTGGGGACAAATGCTCCCCCCCGTCGCGGCACCTGAAGAGGGGCTCCAGGTGCTCGGGTCTGAAAGGACGGCCCATCGTCTCGGTGGCCACTCGAGGCCGCTGGGGCCCTCTGCCGGTCTTGCCCCTCTATAATACACTTTGTCACCTGTTTATTTTTTAAGTGGGGTCGACAGGTGCCATGGTTGATACCCTCCGGCCCCCTTGCGATGTGTTTCTATTTTTATCGGGAATACCGTCCCTCCATCGTTTTTGCGAAACTATCCTCCGAGCTGTTAGGTACTTTTGACTTTTTGGCATTATTCACACTAGAGTACTTTCGTCACTTCACGCCTGGTTCCGGTATGGTATGGCATAATGATCCAAACAAAAGCTGGGTACTCGGATCTGAAATTAACTATAAAGTGATAATAAAAGTACCCACTCCCCTTACCCTCAAGCTCCAGAGATATAAGTTATTTGGCTCCCATCCGATTATTATTTCCTTGAGACAAGTCAACGAATGTGGCGCAGTTCCTCTTAATTTTGGATTACTTCTAGTCTCCTAATATACTAGCGCTAATTTATCGTTGTTCTCACCCAAATGTTTTAGAAAACCTTGTTACTTGAACTTGGCTAAATGGGCCGAACGCTTACGTAAGTATCACATGGAGGTGAGGAAGTGGTCTTACATGAGAGTGAAACTAAACATTTTTTTTTGGGGGGGGGCATCAGCCACATGTTAGGAGGGCCCACTCGGTTTCAGTTCGGTTGCCCACCCCCGTCGCGAAATCCTGGCTGCGCCCCTGGTGGGAGGTGGATCATTTTTTACCCCCCTTGAAGGTTTTTGCGGAATAACGGGAAAACAGCGGCGTGCAGTGCCGCCAAATTTTGTACAGCTGTTTGTGCATTAAATCAATTACCCACACTTTGTCGAAGTTTTGACCTCAGGTTATCTCAGGTCAGGTCAAGTGACATTGCCTTCCGAAATGTTTGTGATCGTGCCAAAGCCATGGTCTTTGTTCGAGAGATTTGGAACTTGCAGAATTCGATAAGGTCATAAGTACACACAATTTGGGTATCTCGATTTTTTTAATCGGTGACCTAAGGTAAGGTCAATTTCCTGACCTCCCCATAATAAGTGTACGGGAAAATATACAAATGCTTCCTTTTCAGAGAATATGCATTGGATCAGGCCAATTATTTCATAATCATGTTATTTTAGCTCATTCTTGATGACCTAGGTGCAATTGCTGCTTAGTGATCTCTGTAAGGTCATTTGAGGTCATCTGAGGCTATCAACAATGTTGTGCTAATAACTTTTGATAGAACAAAGATATATACGAGCGGATGACGTCACTGTGTTCTTCTCGTCGGGCTGCGTCGCCCCATATGCAGCATAATATACCTGGGTCACCAAATGACCTTGACCTGAAGTCGCGTTTTGAAGTTGACCTCATTAGGTCACCATTAGCAATGCATCTCGACGAGACAAATACGATGGTGTCGATGACATTTTTCCGTAGCTTTCGATTGCCTGATCTCTTTGTTTCTAGCTATCATAGTTCCCGAGATATTTGGGTTTGTTTGATGCGAAGTCCTACAACTGGGAAATGTGACATTTGATGACCTCTGGTGACAGGTGACCTCAATATTGACCTGAGCCAAAAGTACTCCAAGTAATTTCGAGTGTCCACGTCGAGAGTTTCGAACCCCTTTGTGTCGCGTCTTTCTAGCCCCTTGAGCTTTTCAGTTAGACGGAGGTCATTTGACCCCCCACCATAGCGAAGGTTTGGTTTCGGAAGGCCCATCGGGACGTGGGTTAACAGGAGTTAACCTGCAAGGGAAGGGTTGGGCGACAACTAGCTGGCCATGTGCAGGAACTTGCTAAAATGGCCCGCGACATCCATCCATGTGACGCCGAGCCTGACCCTGAATGAGCACACTTAAAGAACCGTGTATATACCGTTTTCACAATGAATTATTTTGCGCCGAAAAAATGATTTAAAACCATCTTTCAAGATTGTTTTTGAAGAGTTTTTAATCATGAAAGTAGTATACGATACTATTCCAAAAAATGAGTTACTGATTTAGGCGATTATTAACATTATTCAAGAGTTATCGGAAACATGAAATATGAGCTCTTTACAAAATTATTGATACAGGAAATTGTTCCGTTCTAAAGGAACATATGCGTCTAGGAGTCGGTTCGTTCAGTTAAGCATATCGCCATATTAGTTACTCCAATCTGCAGCGTCATGGACCAACAGGTCTGTTTCGTTATGCGCCAATAATGCGCTAGAAACGATTCGCTGGAGGCGAGTCCATTATGAGTCAAGGGGAGTTCGCTTTGTTTACGACCAATAGCGTGCCGAAGACCGATATGTTTCGATATGTTCTGAAAGGTGTCAGTAGGTGCAAGGGCGGATCCAGGGGGGGGGGGGCAAAGGGGCCATGGCCTCCCCAAACCACCCAAAATCGGCACAAATTTGACACATTTCCTGGTTTGTCGTAAAACTAAGCAACTTTTACCAAGAGAAGTTTGTTTTTTAAATCAGTTATTGTTACATAAGCAAGCGAAATCCGATGAGTTTTCAGAATTTTATGCGATTAATTTTTGGGATTTGCCCCCCCAAAACTGTCAAAATCACACTTTCTGATCCGCCTATAAGTAGGTGAAGATCACAGGGAAGATCACATCACAGCTAAACCTTATACATTTTAATTATCTTGCTAGTTACACCAAACCGCAATTTTTGAACCATTACTATATTCCTTACCAACATATTACTAAAAATTCTGAGAGGACAACTTCAAGACAAAAATCGCTTTGCAAAGTTGCGTAGTTAAGGGAAAGAATAAGTATTACTAAAACTTTCATACTAAAACATTTCAAAACATCTTAAGATGTTTAAAACCATTTCGCGCAAAATAATCCATCGTGAAAACGGCTTATGTCTGCAAATATTTGATTTTCCGCTAGATATGCGTGGAACCAGGAGTGTTTTCACGGGAATATGACACCCGTACCTATGTTGTATGTTATAACAAGTCTTGTGAACAGTGTGATGTTCACCAGGAAAGCTCGTTTTCCTTTTATAAATCTGTTTTATTTGTTTTGGTTACGTGCAATGTGGTATTAAGTGACGTCGAGGAATGCACGATATTTGTATTTCCAAGATTTAGATGCTGGAATGTGTTGAAACTTGAATATGCTACATAATTTAGGTGATGACCATTCCTGATGAGTTCTGCTTACCAGGCTGAAAGAACTGCTTTGAACAATGTTACCAGCCATGAGCCAGGATCGTTGCAGACTGCAGGAGACATTTACTTCACGTTATATTTCATACAAAACCGCAGTTGTGAGCACTGGTAAACTCGGTGTAAACAATGACAGAATTGCTTTCTTTTCGTCTAACGGTCTTCCTGTTACGATGACACAAGCTCCAAATATGAACCAATCAAACATTCCCAACGAATGTTTGCTCTTTGTGGGACAAATATGCTTACTGCAAGTCTGCCATGGGGATTTCTCTTAATTCCGATGTGAACAACAATGTCAAAGTTAGCCTGCCAGTAGCTTGTTAATATGCGCGTGGTGTTTGTGTTGCGTTGTTTCGTCTACGAGGCCACCCCGGGATCCATCTCGTATGTCAGGCTAGTGTTGCCCCGGGATTATCGATGGTTAATTTGGTAGTTGGAAAGTTTCCGAGGGTACTAAAAGAGATGCTGCCAGTTAGAAGATTAATGATCGCTTTGAGAAGCATAACTATCTCTTTTATAAGAAGTAAATAGGCTATTTGCTTAATGCTAGTTCTCAATAGTTTTTTGGGGCACTGCCTTAAAGCGGAGTGTGGCCTACTTTTTTGAAAATGTCAAATATATTTTTATTACGGTAAGCCAAAGGCTACTGCTTTGATATATTGGTTACGATAAAATTCACGTCTGAGCCCCCTTTAGTTGGAATTTTACTTACCATTTGTCTGTTTTGCATTTGTTTTGTTCAAAACTTTCAAAAAGCACCGATCGTCACTATAAATCAGTCAGTCAGCGAAATGTTTACCTATTCAATTGGTCGCACCTTGGCCAGAGCTAACAATATATGTAGCCCGTTTTAATTTCAAGACGCAATGCTTCTAGTGCGAAGGCTCTCTGGCGTAATATTGTATAACTTAATCTACTCGCCAGCTATGCGATTGGCGGACTTTGGAAATATCTCAGCAACTAAAGTGATTTCTGGGGATAATGATAGTACATGGCACTTATATTCAGAAAAATATGTTCTATCAGACACCTCCCCATCTCTATAGTGTCAACAATCTCCACTTCTTATGACCAATGTGAGTAGGCACACTTCCCTTAAAGGAAAATAGTGTTCACCTTCAACTATGTGATTTTTATATTGATGATAGCCAGTTTGTTTAGCCGTGGTTGAAAAAAACCCTAACTGCAATAATTCTGGATTTGAAGCTTCTCCCAGCCGAATATATTTGACTTTTTGTAGCGAAAGAAATGTGGCCATACACTATCCAAAATGTCAAAAAATGTGGGTCTTTAAATACCACCTGGGCAGAGGCTATACAGTAATCTTACGCGATACTTTTCGAACTCTGATTGGCTGAGCCATCTCCATTTTTTCGTTTGACGTTGCCAGAGAGTACGTATATAGTTTTATTAATTAATAATGACGTCCTTCTGTCCTGACATCGGTCGCGATGCATGGCTATTTGTGACAATATGAAAAGGAAGTTGTAAATGTCCAAAACATAATCAAATCGTGTTTGAAAAATACAAGGTGAAACTATTTCCTTTAAGGCCCTTTAAGCTCGTATGAAATCCTGGAATGCAAAAAAGCAGGACTCCCAAAGCTCAGTGTCACATTTTCTTCCGTTTTCCGCATTCCCAACGTTCTGCTGAAATTTTGCAACTCGACGGATCCAAGTAAAAAGCTACGTCATTATATCGATATACCAAAGATACGTGACGTACCTATGTACATACCTTACTACGATAACTTCACGTTGCGTACAGTTATAGGTAGGTGGATATGCCTTATTCCATGGGCGTCGAAAGCGGGGGACAGGGATTTTATATTGCGCCATGCGAAGGCAGACCTGTGGTCACCAGCGTCCCTCCAAAAGGCACGCGTCCTCCTCAAAATTTTCGGATTTTAGCATTACGCCTATGGCCGCTGCATGGAAAGACTTGACTTCAAATTGAATTGAAGAATTGACTACCCCCAACTTTCAGAAGGTGGCGATGCCCTTGGGATATACCAATACACAATGCGCAACAACAGCAGGAAGAAAGCAGGACCATACAGCCTAACTACAGAGGATATTTTACTGGATAATTTGTCTATTGAAAGTATCACTATCACCTTCATCACTATTTAATTTACCACGTCGAGTATCATTTCACAGTCCTCTCATTACGCAGTTCTGAACGTGCACTTCCTAGTATGGCGGCTGCACATTTCTCGAAAACTAGCAGCACTGCTTTGCCTCTCTGCACAGGTTACCGAGCCAACTTATCAATCAATCATCAACCAATCATAATATTTTTTAAACCAGAAAACATGACAGACAGTACAATGGCCATTTGGTGCAAATGCACATTGCATACGACAAGGCACCTTTCGCCAACTGGAACTAGGAATGCAGCACAGCCGACCGTTGTCACGGAGCATTGGCCACCGCTCTATCGTCTATACGCGTCGGTAGCTCAGTCACGGGGCATTGGCCACCGCTCTATCGTCTGTACGGCGTCGGTATCCCCCCGCAGCTCAGTCACGGGGCTTGGCCAACCGTCTATCGTCATTGTACGCGTCGGTGCTCAGTCACGGGGCATTGCCACCGCTCTATCGTCTTGTACGCGTCGGTGGCTCAGTCACGGGCCATTGGCCACCGCTCTATCGTCTATACGCTGGTAGCTCAGTCACGGGGCATTGGCCACCGCTCTTCAGTCTGTGCCGTCGGATAGCTCAGTCACGGGCATTGGCCACCGGCTCTATCGTCTGTACGCGTCGGTAGCTCAGTCCACGGGGCATTGGGCCATCAGCTCTATCCGTCTGACGCGTCGGTAGCTCAGTCACGGGCATTGGCCACCGCCTTCTATCGTCTTACGCGGTCGGTAGCTCAGTCACGGGGGCATTGGGCACCGCTCTATCGTCTATACGGCGTCGGTAGCTCATCAAGCGGGGCATTGGCCACCGCTTCTATCGTCGTAGCGTCCGGTAGCTCAGTCACGGGGCATTGGCCACCGCTCTATCGTTCCTATACGCTCGTAGGCTCAGTCACCGGGCATTGGCCACCGCTCTATGCGTCTATAAACGCGTCGGTAGCTCATCAGGGGGCATTGGCCACCGCTCTAATCGGTCTATACGCGTCGTTAGCCTGCAGTCACGGGGCATTGGCCACCGGCTTATCGTCTATATACGCGTCGGTAGCTCAGTCAGCGGGGCATTGCCACCGCTCTATCGTCTGTAACGCGTCGGTAGCTCATTCACGGGCATTGGCCACCGCTCTATCGTCTATACGCGTCGGTAAGCTCAGTCACGGGGCATTGGCGCACCGCTCTATCGTCCTATACGCGTCGGTAGCTCAGTCACGGCATTGCCACCGCTCTATCGTCTATACGCGTCGGTAGCTCAGTCACGGGGCATTGGCCACCGCTCTTATCGTCTATACGCGTCGGTAGCTCATTTCACGGGGCATTGGGCACCGCTCTACTCGTCTGTTACGGCGTCGGTAGCTCAGTCACGGGGCATGTAGGCCACCGCTCTATCGTCTGTACGAGTCGGTAGCTCAGTCCACGGGGCCATTGGCCACCGCTCTATCGGTCTGTACGCGTCGGTAGCTCAGTCACGGGAATTGGCCCACCGCTCTATCGTCTATACGCGTCGGTAGTCTCAGTCCACGGGGCAATTGCCACCGCTCTATCGTCTATACGCGGTCGGTAAGCTCAGTCACGGGGCATTGCCACCGCTCTACGTCTATACGTCGGTAGCTTCAGCACGGGACATTGGCCACCGCTCTATCGTCTAATACGCGTCGGTAGCTCAGTCACGGGGCATTGGCCACCGCTCTATCCGTCTATACGCGCGGTAAGCTCAGTCAGCGGGGCATTGGCCATCCCCGCTCCTATCGTCTGTACGCGTCGGTAGCTTAGTCACGGGGCAATTGGCCACCGGCTCTATCGTCTATACCGCGTCGGTAGCTCAGTCACGGGGCAATTGGCCACCGCTCTATTCGTCTGTACGCGTCGGTAGCTCAGTCACGGGGCATTGGCCACCGGCTCCAATCGTCCTATACGCGTCGGTAGGCTCATCAACGGGCATTGGCCACCGCTCTATCGTCTGTAGCGTCGGTAGCTCAAGTCACGGGGCATTGGCCACCGCTCCTAACGTCGTACGCGTCGGTAGCTCATCACGGGCAATTGGCCACCGCTCTATGCGTCTGTACGCGTCGGTAGCTCAGTCACGGGGCATTGGCGCACCGCTCTATCGTCTTGTACGTAGGCGTCGGTAGCTCTGTCACGGGGCATTGGCCACCGCTCTATCGTCTGTACGCGTCGGTAAGCTCAGTCACGGGCATTGGCCACCGCTCTATTCGTCTGTAGCGCGTCGGTAGCTCAGTCACGGGGCATTGGCCACCGCTCTATCGTCTGTACGCGTCGGTAGCTCAGTCACGGGGCAATTGGCCACCGCTTCTATCGTCTTAACGCGTCGGTAGCTCAGTCACGGGGGCATTGGCCACCGCTCTATCGTCTAATACGCGTCGGTAGTTCAGTCACGGGGTATTGGCACCGCTCTATCGTCTATAACGCGTCGGTAGCTCCATTCACGGACATTGGCCACCGCTCTATCGTCTATACGCGTCGGTAGTTCAGTCACGGGCATGGCCACCGCTCTATCGTCTATACGCGTCGGTAGCTCAGTCACGGGGCATTGGCCACCGCTCTATCGTCTATACGCGTCGGTAGCTCGTCACGGGGCATTGGCCACCGCTCTATCGTTCTGTACGCGTCGGTAGCCTCATTCACGGGCATTGGCCACGCTCTATCGTCTATACGCGTCGTCAGCTCAGTCCACGGGGCATTGGCCAACCGCTCTATCGGTCTTATACGCGTCGGGTAGCTCAGTCACGGGGCAATTGCCCACCGCTCTATCGTCTATACGCGTTCGGTAGCTCAGTCACGGGGCATTGGCCACCGCTCTATGCGTCTGTACGCCGTCGGTAAGCTCAGTCACGGGCATTGGCCACCGCTTCTAATTTCCCTATACGCGTCGGAAGCTCAGTCACGGGCATTGGCCAACCGCTCTATCGTCTGTACGCGTCGGTAGCTCAGTCACGGGGCATGGCCACCGCTCTATCGTCCTGTAACGCGTCGGTAAGCTCAGTACGGGGCATTGGCCACCGCTCTAATGCGTCTATAGCGTCGGTAGCTCTAGCAACGGGCATTGGCCAACCGCTCTATGTTAATACGCGTCGGTAGCCTCAGTCACGGGGCATTGGCCACCGCTCTATCGTCTGTCGCGTCGGTAGCTCAGATCACGGGGCATTGGCCACCGCTCTTATCTCTGTACGCGTCGGTAGCTCATTCACGGGGCAATGGCCAGCCGCTCTATCGTCTGTACGCGTCGGTAGCTCAGTCACGGGGCATTGGCCACCGCTCTATCGTCTGTACGCGTCGTAGCTTAGTCACGGGGCATTGGCCACCGCTCTATCGTCTATACGCGTCGGTTAGCTCAAGTCACGGGGCATTGGCCACCGCTCTATCGTCTTAATACGCGTCGGTAGCTTCAGTCAACGGGGCATTGGCCACCGTCTATCGTCCTGTACGCGTCGGTAGCTCAGTCACGGGGCAAATTGGCCACCGCTTTATCAGTCTGTACGCGTCGGTAATCAGTCACGGCATTGGGCCACCGCTCTATCGTCTGTACGCGTCGGTAGCTCAGTCACGGGGCATTGGCCACCGCTCTATCGTTCTGTACGCGTCGGTAGTCAGTCCACGGGGCATTGGCCACGCGCCTCTATCGTCTGTACGCGTTCGGTAGCTCAGTCACGGGGCATTTGGCCACCGCTCTATCGTCCTGTACGCGTCGGTAGCTCAGTCTACGGGGATTGGCCACGCCGCTCTATCGTCTTATAGCGCGTCGGTAGCTCAGTCACGGGGCATTGGCCACGCTCTTATCCGTCTATACGCGTCGTAGTCAGTCAGCGGGGCTTGGCCACCGCTATAATCGTCTTAAGCGTCGGTAGCTCAGTCAGCGGGGCATGGCCACCGCCTCTATCGTCTGTACGCGTCGGTAGCTTTCAGTCACGGGGGCATTGGCCACCGCTCCTATCGTCTGTACGCGTCGGTAGCTCAGGTCACGGGGCAATTGGCCCACCGCTTCTAATCGTCTATACGCGTCGGTACTCAGTCCACGGGGCATTGGCCACCGCTTCTATCGTCTATACGCGTCGGTAGCTCAGTCAGGGCAATTGGCCACCGCTTCTATCGTCTGTACGCGTCGGTAACTCAAGCCGGCCAGGCAAGTCTCAGGGACAGGGAGGGCTATACAGTTACCCGGGAGATGGCCCAGGGGAGCAACAGTCCTCAGGGGCAGGGAGGGCTATACAGTGACCGGGAGATGGCCAGGGGAAGCACACGTCTAGGGGCAGGAGGGCTATACAGTGACACCGGGAGATGGCCAGGGGAAGCACAGTCTCAGGAAGGGAGGCTATACAGTGACCCGGGGATGGCCGGGGAAGCATAGTCTCAGGGACAGGGAAGGGCTATACACGTGACCCGGGGGATGGGCAGGGAAGCACAGTCTCAAGGGACAGGGAGGGTCTTATACAGTTACCGGGAGATGGCCAGGGGAAGCACAGTCCTCAGGACAGGGAGGGCTATAACGGAGTGGACCGGGGAGATGGCCAGGGGAGCACAGTCCTCAGGGGCAGGGAAGGGCTATAACAGTGACCCGGGAGATGGCCCAGGGGAAGCACAGTCTCAAGGGACAGGGAGGGCTATACAGTTTACCCGGGAGATGGCCCAGGGGAAGCACAGTCTCAGGGGCAGGAGGGCTATACAGTGACCCGGGAGATTGGGCCCAGGGGAAGCCCACAGTCTCAGGGGCAGGGAGGGCTATACAGTGACCCGGGAGTGGCCAGGGGAAGCACAGTCTCAGGGACAGGAAGCGGTTATACAAGTGACCCGGGAGAATGGCCCAGGGGAAGACAGTCTCAGGGCAGGGAGGGCTATACAGTGACCCGGGAGATGGCCAGGGAAGGCACAGTCCTCAGGGACAGGAGGGCTATAACAGTGACCCGGGAGATGCAGGGGAAGCCACAGTGCTCAGGGCAGGGAGGGCTATACAGTGACCCGGAGATGGCCAAGGGGAAGCACAGTCTCAGGGACGGGAGGGCTATACAGTGGACCGGGAGATGGCCAGGGGAAGCACAGTCTCAGGGGCAGGGAGGGCTATACAGTGACCCGGGAGATGGCCAGGGGAAGCACAGTCTCAGGGACAGGGAGGGCCTATATCAGTGAACCCCGGGGGATGGCCAGGGGAAGCCATAAGTCTCAGGGACACGGGAGGGCTATACAGTGACCCGGAGATGGCCAGGGAGGGGATCTCAGGGACAGGGAGGGCTATACAGTGACCCGGGAAGATGGCCAGGGGAAGCACAGTTCGGGGGAGGGGGACTATACAGTGACCCGGAGATGGCCGGGGAAGCACAGTCTCAAGGGACGGAGGGCTATACAGTGCCGGGAAGATGGCCAGGGGAGCACAGTACTCAGGGGCAGGAGGGCCTAATCCAAGTGACCTGCGGGAGATGGCCAGGGGAAGCACAGTCCTCAGGGACAGGGAGGGCCTAATACAAGTGACCGGGAGAATGGCCTAGGGAGCACAGTCTCAAGGGGCAGGGAGGGCTATAACAGTGACCCGGGAAGATGGCCCCAGGGGAAGCAACAGTCTCAGGGACAGGGAGGGCCTTAATACAGTGACCCGGGAGATGGCCCGGGGAAGCACAGTCTCAGGGACAGGGAGGCTATACATTTGGGGGGGAACCCCCGGGGGGGGAAAAAAGAAATGGCCAAGGGGAAAGCCGTCTCAGGGGCAGGGAGGGCTATAACAGTGACCCGGGAGATGGGCCAGGGGAAGCACAGTCTCAGGGACAGGGAGGGCTATACAGTGACCCGGGAGATGGCCCAGGGGAAACATAAGACAACCTTTTGTCCATGCTGAGAATAGTGGCGGCGGCTGGTATTTTCGGATGGTGGTCAAAGAAACCCAGGAAGCCCCTTTCTGCCCAAAGGACCCCCTCCACGACCAAAGGACCCCTCCATAAATGGCGCGAAATGGTATTTCCTCAGATTTAGGCCACTTTATTTTGCAGGTCCATCTAAATAGTCGCCCAAAAAATGTCCATCAGGCCCAGTTTAAAGTCATTGGCCTTCCAAGGGCCCCCTCAGGCCTTCGATGGCGGCCCCTCAGGCCGACTGAGAGCCTTCTGTCGGTCTCAGATTGCCCATGAGGCTGGCTGGAGGCACCTCGGGACCCTCGGTCATATTTTTCGGTAAAAAAGATAGAAAAAATCGAACTTACTTATTGGAGGCCCCTTTTGCAGACTTATGGGGGGGGGGAGTAAATCATTTGTTTACCCACCCCCTTATCCGCCACCCCTGGTTGACCCCCCCCCCCCTCCCTGTCCGCCATATCGGACCGTGGGATGCGGCTGGACGATATCTGAGGTATCTGAGTATGGTTGACGGGGCTTCGGTATAGAGTGTGGATCAAACTGTCAGTGTCAGTGATACCTGCCCATAGCAATTGTTTAATATAGTTTTATGCATGAGTGGCATTAATGATTCAGTTTATGAACGAGCCGAAGGCGAGTTCATAAACTGAATCTTTAATGCCACGAGTGCATAAAACGATTTAGTGCATGGCCGAAGACTGACTGTTTAGAGCACAAGTACATATTTGTCAAGAGCTCAATGCAGGGTCATTTACCTGAGGCTTAGCAGTGTATAATCACTTTTGGGAGTGTATTGACACTCCAGTTAATGCACCGCTACAGTTAAGCACATGGTCAATGGGAAAACAGTGTTCGGCCATGCACTAAATACACTAGGCCATGCACTACAGTGAAATAACCACGCATTGGCGCCTACAGGGGCGTGCAATTTGTTTGTCATCAAACAGCCGCTCATGCCAAGCAATGCCAAGACTTTGTATATCTATTAATACGCTCCAGGATGTTTTGCAAGGAAATGCGTAACAAGCAATTTATTTTGCAGAGTTGGCACAGCATGAAGGAACTTCGATTAAATTGCTGTCACACTCCACTGTCACCTCATTTTGTTTTTACAAAAGCCCTTCCAGTCATAATTACGCCAAAAACCGCTGACTGTGGCTGTCATATCCCGGAGATCACAAGTGAGCGTTTCTATCATTAGAAAGACATGCGCCGCATTGGCCCGTGACCGGTGTACGGGACCGGGCCACGGGGTGGCCACCCCGGGGGGACGAGTCAAGCGGAGCGGGGAAAGGCTGGCCCAGAGCTGCCCCGGCAGTCGTCAGCCCGCTCGTCAGCGGTGGGCGGAACGGCACAGTCATCAGGGAGGTGGGCCGTCGGTAAACGGTAGTGGCAAGAAACCCGGCCCGGTTCCGGTCATGGCCGCTCAATGCTATCTCACATGGAAACTGGCTTTCGGACGGGAAATGCAGATCGCCAGTAAACTCTGTCACGTTGGAGATAATTTGAAAACATGACTAAGTGGTTGCTGTTCCACACAGTGTTTATGTAGATGGCCGTCATTTTATGACTGTCTTATTCAGCGGAGACAACTTGGTGCTAGAACCATTAGTATCGTCATGTTCATTCATATGACAGAATGAATAAGCGATTCTCAGTGAAATCCAGCTATGCTTTCGTTCGCGACGAAGTAAGTGCATCCTGGACACATCATGAGCCGTTTTCACGAAGGATTTTTTTACCTGGTAGTACCCGGAAGTACCCGGTAATATTTTGTGCGTTTTGGGTAATTGAGTCGAATAGGACACGGCTTCTCCGAATATTTTTGGTGTCAATTGAAACTTTATAATTCATTAAGTTTCAATTGATACCAAAAATATCCGAGGAAAAGCTGTGATTCTTATACTCAACTTACCCCAAAGCGCATTGAAATATTACCGGGTACTACCGGGTACTACCGGGTAAAAATGAAATCCTTCGTGATGAAACGCTGATGGCAAGGCTTTAGCTGTATGCACTTCGCTAACAGAAATTCCTTTGAAAATCCTAGCCAATCGCCCTTGCATTTTAACTGCATGATAGGTGCAAAATGCTAGATTGTATATCAGCCTGCCTCCACCACTGTCAGTAACGCTTGTCGTCGGCCGTGCACGCACTGTTACATTATATATGTTTTTGGAGATACAAATACTTCTAATAAAGCTTAAACCGAATAGGACTCCTTCATAGTTCTCTTAAAATGTGGCCCTTATGGGTATCTTCAGCTGAAAATACGCATATAACCAGGGGGTAGGAAGTAGCAACTCATTTGAAGTTGGGGAAAAAAAATGATAAAAAATAAGATTTTATAGTCAATTTTGTAAAACAAAACAAAATTTACAATTTTGGGGTATTTTTTTTTTTTTAATCCGAAATATACATTTCGTAGAACTTGTCATTTCACGTGTTTAAGTTTTTTATTTGCAATTTGCTTCAAAACTAGATTGTTTGCGATTTTTCCAACATTTAGTTATTTTCGACCAAAAATGTCATATACCTACTGGCGTCACTAAAATCGGTATATCTCATTTTATTCAACGCAACTGCGATTTTTTTATAGATAATGTAAAATTGATGTACG
Source organism: Semibalanus balanoides (assembly GCA_014673585.1). Classification (NCBI taxonomy): domain Eukaryota; kingdom Metazoa; phylum Arthropoda; class Thecostraca; order Balanomorpha; family Balanidae; genus Semibalanus; species Semibalanus balanoides. Next base: position 15,805 of record VOPJ01006275.1, read on the forward strand.
CGAAGGTATACAAAGTTTTACATCGATATCTGCAACGCTTCGGAAGTTAGGGGAGAACGCGGTTAGTTGAGCATAGGGGTATGTTGAGCCACCCCTTTATTGGGTAAGATGACAGCGCAAGTAGGACGATAATGTCATCCGTGGAAAGCTCTTGGTACCTAACCTTTAAATTGTCGGCGGCGTCTCGGTGCGGCTGTTTATTCCGAAGCTATGAAGAAAAACGTAAAATATTGGTTGCAGACTACAAATCGGATGTCCACCATATTTCTCATAACTCTTATCTTAACAGGGGACGAATGTTCTATATCCCTCTAGAGGCAGGAGAGCCACTTAGGCATGCAACGTGCAGGGTGACTTCTCGCGGTTTGTGCGCGTGAGTGACGCTGCACAGGAAGAAAGGTGCGCTGGCAATGTCGGGGCAAGTTGAGCAATCACGGTTGGGGTAAGTCGAGCCCGGCTCAACTGCTTGCATCTCCGTGCTCATCTCCGTGACTACATTGGGTGGTAAAAGTCGATTCGGTAAGCACTTTCAGAGCTAGCATCCTAATATTAGCCCTACACTTAAGAGGATAAGGGCCGTGGGGTGTGACTGCCTCTCCCTCATCTACACTCGATTGTTTCGCTCCTAGTTTAGATCGAAGAATGAAGCTGTTGAGAAGTGCATCAGGATGTAACTGTTGGGGACATACTGCAAAGGTGCTGTATTTTTTGATAATAATGTAAACATCAGAGCTTTACTAATCAATTGTTACGTTCTGCTCAACTCACCCCGTATGCTGGATCAATTTACCCCGTTACCGGGGCAAGTTGTGCCAAGTGATTGAATGTTATTAAAACTTACATGCAGCCCTAACTTCTACCAGTAAAATAAAAAAATTAATGTCCGTTTGTAGCTAAAGGATTAGGCCTTCAGTCTGACTGGAGAAATAATTTAACTTGCCTGACATTAAAGCGCCACAGGCAGAATGGTAGAAAATGGCTCATCTTACCCCGTTTTCCCCACCGATGGGGGATTGGATCCGACCCGTCCCCAGGTGGTCGTGGGCTATGCCTCGTAGTTTTGGACCAGGTATTGAGACTCAAAAGTTTGGAGGGGGCGTTGCGCCCCCCCCCCGCTAAAAAGTTGAGAGGGCAGTTGCCTGCCCCTGCCCCCCACGGCTCCTAACGCCCTATGCAATCACATGCTTGCGCTTTGCATAGATGATTTCGTTGCGGAGATACGGGAAGTTTCTCTTCTGTGGCAGGTATGACGCCAACGGCCCACATATTTACATGCATCATGGTATTATTGTGTTCATAGTGTTGCATTGGCCTGCGGATATTTCTCTGAAGTCACTGTGTCTCAGAAATGGCGCACAAACGGTACGCTTGTACAGCGTACTAATCAACTTGGCTGCATTCGTTGGACGCATATTCCAAGATAAGCCGTAATGATAAGCCGTTACAAGATAAGCCGTTAGTCATTTCTAGCGCATCAACCAACCATCATTCATATATGGAACAGTGATATATGGATAATTGAATATGGCTGTCAATGCACATCGCACATTTGACATTGTACACTGATATCCAGCTCGATTTACGATCTCATTTGTCTATCTGTCAGGGCGCGTGCTTACTCCGATAAATATTGTAATAAAATATTGCAAATCCATGTACTACATAAATCATTGTTCTTTTTTGTGTACACACAAATCACAATCATATAAGCGTATCGAAACTTCGAAATCGTGATTTGGGGCTGATATTTGGTAATGGTTATTCCACATCTGTCCCAAAGGACAAAGCCCAAAGGTGACTTGTTTCCTTTCGGCATATGTTCGCTTATCAACAATCCTTTTGAGACTGACTGATTTTTCACCTTTCTGCATGTGTTCCGGATAACGTGTCAAGTGGACATGACAAACTGAGCGGCCGGCACCGTTAGCTCTTGCTCTCATGTCGGCGGGGAACCGGCGGGAACTGGTGTGGTCCCGCCACAACCGCACATTGCAGTATCCCCCAAACCGAACTGTCGTCTCACCGTGAGTCGGCAGTTTAATGTTAACACCTTATCCACTGGCCAGAGCTGTACGATCTGGATCTGCAATGTTAGCGTCGGCATTGTTTGTGGCTGTACTGGCTTGTCCTTTTTCTATTGACCTGCGACCCGTGACCGTGACCCCATGCATATCTGTACGCACAATGCTCTTGCTTCAAGCATATTTTGTTACAGTAAGTTCAAAGTTGGTAACAGCTTCACCCGGTTTATTGTTTGTCGTCACAATGCTGCTAAGTAATACCAATGGTTATCGAGAACATCATTTCCACCTGCAGGGTTAGTGATGTACCGCGATGTCACTATTTTGTGAACGTTGCAACCACGGATGTGGTGCCTACTGCTGTTTAAGCTTTGAGCTGGTGAAAAGAATAATAGGTGCAATATATATATTCAATATTGCAATATATAATAATAATGCAATATAAGCAATAGGTCTGTTCTTTTTCTGTCTATTAAATGGATAGTGCCACCTCCGGGGGATTTATAAAAAATAACGTAAATGAATGGTAACAATCATGCATGCTTTTGCTCAAACTTGCCCAAAAGCAATGTACTGGCAACGCATTTTGTATTTATTTCTGACTCCAAAACGATGGTCCCAGCTGTGCTCAGCACCAAATTCAAGATGGCTGCTCTCATCCTGTTTGGCGCAACTGTTATGTGTCCAAGTAGCGCGCGCAAAGCCAAAGCTTATACGAATTCGCCGAGACTTGACCTTGAAAAGTCTATCTTTGTTTAATATGTGCCCTGGAGCTGGGGGGGGTGGGGGCGAAATCCGCCCACCCCTCCGGTTTGTAGGCGATTGCGGAAAAACGGTGGCGCACAGCGCCGCAGTTTTTGTATACCTGTTCGAAAATGAGCTGCCCACATGATGTACAATTATTGGCCTCAGGTCATCCCAGGTCAGGTCACCAGACCAGGTCACGTGATGACCTCACCTCTAAAACGTGTTTGTTGGTACGTAGATACAGTTTTTACTATCGATCGTTTTCAAACTTGCAAGATGTCATAAGGTTGGTAATAGCTACAATTCGTTTATCTCGGATTTATTATATCGTTGGTCAGGGTCAACTTTGTGACCATCTACACTTGTTTGTCAATAACTCTCGACATAATGAAGATAGGGACGTGGAAATGGTACCGATGTGTTTTTTTCGTCGATACACGTCTCACAATATACAACATGACCTACTTGGGTCACCACTTGACATCGACCTGTGGTCAAATTTCCCGATTGACCTCACCTGTGAAAATGAATATCATTCGAAGCGCCTGGACGAGAGCCAAACATAATGGCGTCAAAATAGCTGTTTGTTCTTTGTTAGTTGAGAAGTTATTCGCAAAACACTTTTTGCAAAAATATAACCTTTTTGACCTTCAATGGCCTCTGAAGCCTTAAAATATTCACTTGAGCTGAAATTTTAAGGACACGTTAGTCGATTATGAATTGCAAGTGCTCACCTTTTTCCGTTTGCTTCTAGCTATCATACTTTCCGAGATAATTGGGGGCATCTGGAGCGAAATCTTAAGTCTGGAAAATCTGACCTTTGATGACCTCTGGTGACCTTAATATTGACCTGACCTAAAAAAAAGGGCTGAGTACATACTTTCGATAGAGCATGTGTTGAACTGTCTAACTCCATGTTTTCCGCTTGTCGCTACGTTTTTTTTTAAGATCATAGGGGGTTGGACGAAATTCCCCCTCCAGGGCACGTGTTAAAGGTAACGTCGCACTTGTTGTTAATGGTAACGTCGCACTTATTGTTAAGGGTAATGTCGCACTTGTTAAAGGTAACGAAATGAATGGCCCAAAGTCGAGCCAAAGCCATTCTTGCTGTTGTTTAAAAGAAGCTATGGTTGTTGACAATATGATTAACTGCATACGCATTTCAATTTCAAAGTTCACTGAGGGAATGGTTATGTTGAGTTTGCAATATTCAAAAGAAAATTATAGTGCGCAAAAAAAGTGATTCAAAATAGTGAGGATGTGACCCCAATTTTACAAATGATTGCCAATCACTGAAGGTGCAAATTAGTTTTTTTATCTAATAGGGGTAGTTTCGGGAACCAGACTTTGCAGGTGAAATCGAACACGCTAAATCTACCGATACACACCAAAAGTTGTTATATTGGCTCGCGAGGTGGCACCATCCTTATAAGGCGGAAATTGGTAGGTGGTAGCGCCCTTGTATTGCTAATAGTGTTTTCCATTCCCTGTCTGGCGGCTGGCGCTGCTTTTTTATCGCTATATTGACCATTATTTCATCTGTACAGATGCCTGACCAGAATAATTAGCTAGTAGATCCAAAGAGGAGATTAATCACATCACTTTAAGCTTGAACTATTGGTACCTAATCAATAAGCGATGGTCAGAGTCGAAAGTGACGTAAGCCCGATGAACGGCGCCGCGATTGATACTCTGTGCCACTCTATGATTCATGCTGGCGCCATTGCAGTGACGGCAATAATGCTGGCTTCTCAGTAATTATTTAAGTGTATTTGTTAAAAGTACCAATCCAGTTATGCACACATAAGTTGTATGCATCCCAAAAGCCACGTTCATGTAAGAAGTAAGCTTAGCTAATTCGAACGTTTGCAACTCATGAGCTTAAAAACTCATTCGATACGGTCTTTCAGATTTCCAAGCTAATCCGGTGGCTGATTTAAACTTAAATGGCGATCTAGTGAATTCATTCTAAACTCTTCTGACAACCGCATGTTCACGAATATGACCATGACTAATGCAATGCGTTTTCAAAGCAGTATTTCACGATCGACACTGTATTTCCTGTCTCTGGAGCATGTCTTGCTGCCGACACCATTTCCGCTACATAGGGCTTGGCTTCAAGGCCTGTTTCCGGTTTTCCGATGTAAGGGAATGTTTCATTCACGATAACGTGTGTATGCAGCAGTAGTTGGATGTGCGCTGGCTCAGGTTTGTGAACCCCAGCTATGTGGCGATAACGTGTGTATGCAGCAGTAGTTGGATGTGCGCTGGCTCAGGTTTGTGAACCCCAGCTATGTGGCATGCATGAAGGGAATACCGATACTAAATATCAGTGATACGGTTCAAAGCTTCTATGCCACACCTTGTGTACGTAGAGAGGATATTCTCAGTGAGCCCGCTCCGCTTGAAGCACTAATTATTGTAAGAACGTTCACACGTAGGCTAGTTGTTACCCATTGGGGGAGGAAAGCTATACAGAGGAGAATGTAGAAAATCAAATTATGTGCACAACCCTGAATAGATACCGATTATATACGCCTCCTTTAGCCGTTATGTGCCCCTTATGGAGAAACAAAGCAAGCCAATAGAGCACCTAAGAAGAGGCCCTATGTTTTTGCGTAGGCTATTTCCATATCTCTCTTCGAGAGTACTACTGTGTCTTAAACTCGAAGGATGATCGAACCTGTAATTCATAGTACTCATATACTCTCTATAAATATCAGTTAGCGTTAGGCAAGCTGATACCTCTGGCAGAAATAAGGTCTGCGTAGCGTGGCAGCCCTCTATGAAGCGAAGCTTGCACCTCCGGCTAGGCCGCCTGCTGCTAAAAGCACCAATTTTTTCTCTATAAAGAGAAATCGCCAAATAACGAGGCGATTTATGAATGAACGTAAACGACCAGCTGGCCCCTCGGGCGACTAGACCTATTAGGTGGAAGGCAATGGGTCCCTAATCCGTTTACCGCTAAAAATTTAGCTTACCGTTAGCGGATAGCTTTCCACTTAACTTTGAAACCATTAGCCGTCGGAACCAGTTTTATAGTTCCGCTAACTTAGGATAGTCCACACAGCATCTAATACGAGCCAATTATGCTAGTTAACTCTTAATTAAGCTCATGCCTCAGGGTGTCAAGATTTGCGGGGCAAGGGTCAACACTTGCCCCTAAAAGCAATGTAATGGCCCGCATTGCTGAGTATAGTGAGAATATGAGAGTTTAGATATACAGATACGCAATTACGCTGCTATCGCGAAGAGGAAACGAAGCACACCTTCACGTCTCCTGGGTTGTACACGCGCACCTTCGAGGACTGAGGGGTATTGCCAGCTAAAACGCGCACTGGAGAGGCGTCAGTTTGCACACCTCAAACTGTCCATAGGGAGGAAGGGTGCTCTTATGCCATCCACCATGTTACTGGTCAGCCGAGACCTGGAAGAACTGGTGGATAATGCTGCTATCCCATAAGCTCGCGGCGACCTGGCGAGCGCAAAGGCCCGTAATTCACATGAACCTCGTGACCGTCGCACTGAGTATCAGCCGGCGGATACTCTCTGAATATCACCNGAATTGGTACGCTTCGGCTTTGGGCGCGCCACTCATACACGTAACAGTTGCGCCAAAACAGGATGGGAGCAGCCATATTGAATTTAGTGCTGAGCACAGCTGGGACCAATGTTTCGGAGTCGAAAATAAATAAATAATGATCTGTCGATACATTACTTTAGGGCAAGTTTCAGCAAGAGCATACATGATTGTTAATTTCCAACTTTCATTTAAGCTGCCTTTTATAAATTCTCTGGAGGTGGCACTATCTCTTTAATTGAAAATTAACAGGCACAGGGCCCTCAAATGACAATCGCAATGTCAGTCCCTGAACAATGACAAATGACAAATGACAGTCCCTGACCCCAAAATGTAAAAATATCCGGATTTGGCCCACTATATTTTGAGTGGAACCCCATTTTCAATGCAGCTTTAACATATGTGTTGCCCTCAGATTGCCTGAAGGAAGGCCTATAGCCCCAATTCTCCCCCTGTATCCGCTCCCCCTCCCGGAAGGGTCCGCCAGGGTATCGGGGGCAGACACCAGGGCCAGGGTGCCTGCTGTCCAGATTGCTACAATGCATCGGTAATGACATTGCCTGGCGTCGCGTTTAACCACCACGAACTTGGGCTCTGTCTACCTACCCCTTGATGCACCAAGTATCGACATTCGGTCTAATATAATTAAGTTATTTGTGCGCCTTTATTTTGCATTGGCTGGCGCCTGGCATGTCAAAAAGACGCGAAATATATGGCCCTTCAATCAATTTGACATTCTGTTGGCAGCGGGGGTTCGTCAAAGGAATGGTATCACCCCGCCCCCCTCCCCCCCACTTAACGCCGCGGTTCCCACTTTAACGGAGCTGCATTGCTGATTCGGCGAAAATGACTAGTGCCATCAAAAACAAACTAACAGACAAAATATCACAGTTCCTTCAATATTCAATGCTGCAGATTTGTGTAGAACACTAATTCTCACGGTAACGGGCGACCTTCCAATTTGGAGGGTCGGCCGGGGATCCTGAAGGGTTGGCTTAGCCCCTCGAGGGTCGACCGGGGCCCTTGTAAGGCCAATCTGGGGTTTCATGGATGAACAACCAAGGCCTTTGGAGCATCAACTGGACCCGGCCCATTTGGCTAGTGCATCAATGCACGAAAAAATACCTGTGCCCACGGTACTCTCACAAAACCTCGCCGTATTTGGCCGGCCTGGCCAAATACAGCGAGTTTTTGTGGATGTAAATTGGGCCCCCTGCAGGGGGGGGGGCTAATGTACATCCAATGCAATGAATGTACAATCAATGTACGATTTTTGTTTTCTTACCAGGGCCCTGGTAAGAAAACAACTTTTTATCTATTAGAGGAAAAAATGTTGAAAATAAGCCCCTCTAAAAATATAGTAGGCCGAATCCGGTGATTTGTTAGTGGGGGGTACCTTATGCCCCTCCTCCCGATAAAAAATCCCCTCCTCGAGCGAATCCTGGGTACGTCACTGAGTGCAGGCTCCAGTCTCCACTGAGCGAAATTAGACAGCATAGAAAGGAAAAAGCACATAATCAGTGCGCTAAACCTAAAATTGAAACGCAAAGTCCCATAAGTATAACTCAAAAACGCATAATCGACACGCAGAAACGAGAAGAAGAAAAATGAAAAGGATGAAAAAAGAAAATGTTTTATCAGTTAAACGTTTTTGCACTTTTACAGCTCGGTGTGCTAATCAAGCCACCTAAAAGGTGGAATGATGAGCGACACTGACCTGCAGGAGCGCGATGAAGCACCTTGGGCCGGCACACTGACCTGCAGGAGCGCGATGAACAGGAAGAAGATGTTGGAGTAGCGGCGGAACTGCTCGAACAGGAACTTGGGCAGGAACGAGAACACGCTGTACTTGGCCGTGGTGATGGCGTTTGACATGCACTTATTGGGAGGCTGCTCCTTGTTGACGTAGACAGTGCGCGACTCGGGCACCTCGGGCGCCCCCGTCGCCGCCGAGCGCGAGTCCTCATCTGGGGAGAGAGGCACACAGACACACAGTGTTACAGGAAGCGGGAGTCCTCATCTGAGGAGGGAGCACACAGACACACAGTGTTACAGAGCAGGAGTTCCTCCTCTGGCAGAGAGAAGAGTTAAGCAGAGGTCACAGAACAGCACAGTGAATTACAGGCAGCGTGGAGTTCGCTCATCTGGGAGGAGGCACACCAGAACAACACAGTGTTACAGGGAGGTTGGGAGTCCCTACATTCTGAGGGAGGGAGACAATCATGGACACACGCAGTGTTGGCAGAAAGGCGGAGAGTCCTCATCTGAGGAGGGAGGGCACACAGACACACAAGTGTTCCACGCAGCGGGGAGTGCTCCATCTGATGCCGCAGGATGGGCCATAGGATCACCGAGAGATGGTATACAGGAGCGGAGACGTCCTCACTGCTGAGGGGGGAGGTCTACCACGACTACACAGTGTTACAGGAGCGGGAGTGCCTCATCTTCAATGAGGAGGGAGGACACGTAGACACACAGTGTTACAGGAGCCGGGAGTCCTCATCCGGAGAGGGAGAGCATCACAGACACACACAGTTGGTTACAAGGGACGGGAGTCCTCTATCTGAGGTAGGGAGGCAACCACAGACACACAGTGTTACAGGAGCGGGAGTCCTCAGAGAGGGAGGCACACAGACAACACATGTGGTTACTAGGAGGTCGGGAGTCATTATCTTGTATGTGAAAGGCACAAGACACACAGGTGTTACGAGGAGCGGGAGTTCCCTCTACGGAGAGGGAGGTCACACAGACACACAGTGTTACGTGAGCGGAGTCATTATGCTGAGGAAGAGGGCACACAGAGCAGCACAGTGTTACATGGAGCGGGAGTCCTCATCCGGAGAGGGAGGCACACAGACACACAGTGTTACAGGAGCGGGAGTCCTCATCCGGAGAGAGAGGCACACAGACACACAGTGTTACAGGAGCGGGAGTCCTCATCTGAGGAGAGAGGCACACAGACACACAGTGTTACAGGAGCGGAAGTCCTCATCCGGAGAGGGAGGCACACAGACACACAGTGTTACAGGAGCGGGAGTCCTCATCTGAGGAGGGAGGCACACAGACACACAGTGTTACAGGAGCGGGAGTCCTCATCCGGAGAGGGAGGCACACAGACACACAGTGTTAGCAGGGCGGTGAAGTCCTCATCCGAGAGAGGAGGCACACAGACTACACAGTGGTTACATTGGTAGAGGTCGCGGGAGTTCCTGGGAGATCATGAGGAGAGGGAAGGCATATAAAGACACACAGTGTTACAAGTAGCGGGAGTCCTCTAGTAATGAGGAGAGAGGCACACATACAGACACACAGTGGTATAGCAGGAAGCGGAGTCCTCATCTGAAGGGAGGGAGGCACACAGACAGCACAGTGTTACAGGAGTCGGAGTCCTCATCTGAGGTAGGGGTGTCATACAGACACACAGTGGTTACAAGGACGGTGATCCTCATCCCTGAGGTAGGGTGTATGAGGCACTATACGAGACACACAGTGCTACAGGCGGAGTCTCTCATACCGGAGAGAGAGGCAGCACAACGCACACAACTAGTGTTACAGGAGCGGGAGTCCTCATCTGAAGGAGGGAGGCCATCAACAGACACACAGTGGGTTACAGGAGCGTGGAGTCCGCGAGGTAGTAGAGACGGTAGCGCATCCAGCAGCACAGTGCTTTACAGGGAGACGGGAGTCCTCATCCTGCGGGAGAGACGCGCACACAGACACATCCAGTGTTAACAGGAGCGGAGTTCATGCATTACTGAGGAGGAGGCACACAGATCACACGCAGTGTATACAGGAGCGGTGAGTCCTCATCTGGAGGTGAGGGACAGCACTATCAGACACACCAGTTACAGGAGCGTGGAAGATCTCATCTGTAGGAAGAGGACCACAGACCACACACCCAGTGTTAAGGAGGCGAGTGATGTACCTCAATCTGAGGGAGAGAGGCACACAGACACAACAGTGTTAGCCGAGGCGGGAGGTCCTCATGTCTGAGGAGGGAGGTGCAACACTCAGACAACCCAAGAGTGATATATCAGGGCGGGGCAGCTCCTCATCCCGGGAGGAGGAGACCGTGAGGCAACACAGTAGAGCCACTTATTCATACGAGCGAGTATGGGGTGTCAAAAGAGTTGACGGTGATCGCCGATCAAGGTAAAACATGTCGAAGAGGTCATATTGCATGTCATGCAACAGTCTTGAAGAGAACAGAGACTGAAAGGATGGCAGGTAACCACAATCTACACTCTCTCTATGCCTAACAGCCAGAGAATGATAAAGGAACACAAAATTGATTACCTATACGAGCAAAACCTAATGTACACATTTATTTTTACATTTGAATGATAACTAATTACTCGATGAATTTCGATGGTCAGAAATGAAATCTCGATGCACAATGAGTCACCAAAAAAGTTTAATTTTGTATTTCTAAAAAGTCAAAAACCAACTGTACCATCTTCTATAATAGCTCATTACAATTATTCCAATGATGTATCACAAATTAATAGTGCGTCATGAATTCCCGATGATATGGGCGGACAAAGATTGACCTGCACCGTGACCTTGGAAAAATGCCTGAGGCAATATATCCTAAACCACTGTTTGGATCGTGGTATTACTGTCATAGCTCATTTCAGCTCCTAAGATACCGATTTTAGTCATAATCGGGGACAATTTTGGTCAAAATAAGTAATATGAAGGCGTTTTTTTTTTCTATTTCCCGCAGAATGCCCCAGCATCCAATAGAAACTCCATAGCTACAAGTTACAACCGTTACTCACAGAACAGGTATAGATCTATGTAACGGAAGTAAGCTACATTCAGCCTTTATTCAGACCAGCCTAGATTCAGACTACCAAATCTAGGGAAATGTGGGGAAATCAAAGGACATAAAGGGGAAAATTTGCCTATATTGCCCCATATCTACATAACCAATCAAATAATATTTTTGTAGAAATATCAATGGAAGTAATCGTTAGCCCAAAGACGGCCGTGTCCCCAAAAATCGCAAATTTTCCCATCGGAAAAAAGTTATAGGTAATTCCAAAAGTTGGGCATATTATGGAGCCCCTACAACTTTCTTTAACCAGCGCCGGGCCGGGGGAAGCGTTTAGACCCCCCCCCCCCGGCCGCTTCAAGTTTTTCCTGGATATTGGGAAAACGGCGGCGCGTAGCGCCGCAAAATTTTCAGTACCTGTTAATTTATATTTTGTACAGCTTTCGTTATTTTTTGGCATCAGGTCATGTCAGGTCAGGTCACTAGGCCAGGTCATGTGACCCTAGCCCCCAAAAAGTTTGCAGTCCTACCAAAGCCACAGTTTTCGACTGATCTGTTGCGTACTTACAATATTTCATAAGAGCATTACTACCTACAGTTCGCTTATCTCGGATTTTGTACATCGGTGACCTAAGGTCAGGTCAATTTCTTGAACTCTCCATTGTAAGTCAATGGGGGAAATATTCAAATGCTTTCCATTCTGAGGATACGCACGATATCAGCCCAATTCATTCTGTATCATGTTAGCATTGGCCATTCTTGAAGACTCCATTCCATTCTCCATTCTTGCAGTTTTTAATTTGGTATCCCTACAGGGTCAGCCGAGGTCATCCGAGGTCATCCGAGGTCACCAACACCTTTTTGTCAATAACTATCGATAAAATCAAGATAGAGAAAAGACAACAGCACTAATGTGTTTGTCTCGTCGAGACGCGACTCACAATGTGCAATATGACCTTATTGGGTCACCACTTGACCTTGACCTGAGGTCACATTTCTAGGTTGACCTAAACTGGTATTCATATACATGATTCGAAGCGCTTTGATGAGACAAATACGATGGTGTCACACTTATTTCAGTATATTAATTAAGTAAACAGTTATACGTGAAAACAAATTTGACAAAAAATATACTTTTTGACTTTCGATGACCTCTGGAGCCCTAACTATTAACCTGAGTTCAAAATTGAGGACATTAAAGCGATTGCAAATTTCAATAGCCCTCAATTGCTTTTTTCTGTTTGCTCCTAGCTATCATAGTTTCCGAGATAATTGGGGGTATCTGGAGCTAAGCCCTAAATCTGGAGAATCTAGCCTTTGATGACTTCTAGTGACCATAATATTGACCTGATAAATTTTTCATTTAAATAGTTTCCAAATCCCTTTTGACGAGCTCTCGAACGGTGTTTTTGGTTAATGTCTAGGTCCCATAGGAGCCGAGTTAGAGGGGGGAGGGGGCGTCAAAACGCCCCCCGGCCCGAGAAAGGTGGCGCCGAGCACCGGCCCGGCGTGGGTTAAAATTAGTGATGTCATTTTCAATTTGTATAAAAACCAAGTCCAAACCGATACCAACTTTTTGCAAAGCATAAAACCGATTACCAAACCAATTTTTTCCATACCATAATATACAAAAATTTGACCGATATTACAAATTCACATGAAATGACTAGAGAAGAACATTTGGGATACTTTGAGTATCTTTCAGAAATCTAACATCATGTAGTCTTGTAGTCTTGAAGTCTAGGAAAAGGCTATCAGTTGTAGCCTGGAAAAGGCTATCAGTTGTAGCCTGCAACTTCCGCCTCTCCTATGAAAGGTGTTTGTTTGGGTTCTGGGTATAAAAAGCTGGTAGGAAATCTCCATTTCAAAGATCGTTGGAACTTGAAAGGATAGTACCCGTTTGTTCACTATGGATATGGATTCATTCTGTTCCGATGCTTCGTTTGTTTAGGAATTTGTCACCAACTCTTGAACACCGGTGTATAAGTTATGTATCACATGCATGATACAGGATAGGTTGTTATAATTGTTATATTCATGCGACATTTGGCTGACAAAAAGCGAAAATTATGATACCAGTAAATAACCGAAAAATTATGGTTTGAAAAAACGAATATCAATTTGGTATCGGTATATTTTTGGTATAACAAAATTTTGGTTACCGATTGACACCACTAGTTAAAATCGGCACAGGCATTGGTCTATATGAGCAAAGTGCTCTGGCTGAAGGAACCACATGTTGCATTGAAAGCTGAAGGGTCAAGGAAATATAGTTACTATAGTTATAGGAAAATATACTCTATAGTTGTAGGAAATATAGTTTCCAAAATTTACTCAAAAGTTTACTTTCAAAACTGCTTCAAATGGATATCAATCGAAAGCACTCATTAGCCCAAGGACATCCGTGCTAAAAACGTTTTTTTTCTCTCATAGTAAAAAAGTTATAGGCACTTCAAAATGTTGAGCCTATTTGGGGGGATACGATTTTCTTTAAAATCGCCACAGACGATGTCTCTACAGTCTCCATGAACCAAGTAATCTAGCTGAAGAAACCATATATTGCATTGCAAGCTTAGGGGCCAAGCCCCCATAGGAAATATAATCTAAAAAAATCCCAAAAGTATACATTCAAAACTGCTCTAGATGGGTATCAATCGAAAGGACTAATCGGCCAAAAGACAGCCGTGCCAAAAAATCGCCACTTCTCTCATATACAAAAGTTATATGCAATACAAAACATGGAGGGGGCCCTACGATTTTCTTCCAAATCGGCACATATATTTTGATCTACAAGCCAAGTTACCTGGCTGAAGAAGCCATATGTTGCGTTGACGTCTAAGGGGTCAGAATATACTTTCGTAAGAAATATACGTAGGAATACGTAGGGCATGACGTAGGAAATACACTTTCCCAAATTAAAAAAAAAAATCAAACCTGCTCCAAATGAGCATCAACCGAAAGCACTCATTAGATCAGTGGTTTCCAGCCCTCCCGACATAATTACACCTTTTTCAGCAGTCAGAGGAGACCATCATCCCACCCTTCAAAATGTATACAGATTTATCAAAAATAACGTTAATTGTTTCCCAATGTGTTGGTTGCACCTGTTTACACACTTCCATCGGAGCAGCGCAACTCGCAATACAAACAAATACTGAGGCGCAGTCATATGTATTTATTCCCTTTTCATCACCAATTTCTCAATTCCTTCCACGCAGCGCGTGCAGGAAATCCAATGGTGGGCTGATTCGTGCTGTTTAGCTGCTCTGCATATCATTTTAAACACAGGTTTCCGTTTTGAAGCGTAAAGTCAAAGGAACACGTAAGACATAGGTGCGTTCTGTGCAGCTGTTATATTGTCTGAGTATGTTTTAGCCGAGGGCTGCATCAAAGCTGTCTTAGCGTAACGGGTCAACTTCGCAGGCCTTCGTTACCCGCACAGAATAGCTGTTACCCAAATGGGGTCATGACCCACCGTTTGGGAACCATTGCTTAGCCAAAAGACAGTTGTACCAAAAAATATATACTCTTCCCATAGGAAAAAAGTTATAGGCAATTCAAAAGTTTGGGCCCCTACGATTTAAAAAAAAATAGGCACAGACATTTGTCTCTATGAGCAAAGTAATCTGACTGAAGAAACCATATGTTGCATTGAAATCTAAGGGGTCAAACCTCCGTACGAAATATAATTTCCAAAATTTTCCCAAAAGATTATTTTCAAAAATTATTCAAAAGGGTATAAATCAAAATCACTCTTTGACCCCAAACAGCCATGCCAAAAATCGTCACTTTTCCCATAGGAAAACAAGTTATAGGTAATTCGACATTTTGTTTGTCTGAGCCGATTACAAAGAAAAATCGTATGGGACCCATAATACTAATAGGCCCAAAAATTTTAATTGCCTATAATTTTTCCTATGGGAAAAGTGAAGAATTTTCGGCACACCTGTCTTAGGGCTAATGAGTGTTTTCGATTAATTTATACCCATTTGGAGCAGTTTTGCAAATAGACGTCTGGGAAAATTTGGGAAAGTATATTTTATACGTCCTACCCTACGTATGCCTACGTATATTTCCTGTGAGAGTATAGTTTGACCCCTAGACATCAATGCAGCATATGGTTTCTCAACCAGAAAGCTGGGCTTGTAGATCAAAACATATGAGCCGATTTTGAAGAAAATCGTAGGGAACCAGTCGTAGGCTCAATTTTGTAATTACATATAACTTTTTTCTTGAGAAAAGTGACGATTTTTGGTACGGCTATCTTTGAACTAACGAGTGTTTTCGATTGATACCCATTTAAAGCAGTTTTGAAAATAAACTTTTAGGAAAATTCTGGAAATATATTTTCCACGGTAGTTTGACTCCTTAGCTTTCAATGCAACATATGGTTTCTTGAGCCAGACAACGCTCAGAGACACATGTCATGATGTCTGTGTCGATTTTGAAGAAAATCGTAAGGGTCCCCTAATAGGTCCACAATTTTAAGTTGCCTATAGGGTGTTTTCACGTGACGTCACAGCCAGACCTGGCTGTGCTCTGGCCCTGCGTGTGGCAGCCTTCTTTGGGGACAACCGACGAAAGCATATACCTTCAGGACATTGAATTGCGTTCAAAGACGAGCCCATGCTCCGAAACTATGAAACCGATCCGTGTAATTTCTTCACCATTCGATCTGGCGTGGTAAAAAGGGTGTCGTGCTGAGTTTTAACCGCTTTGGTCCAATTAAAGTGGACCAAATTTGAGCAAAACCATCCGAAACTGTTTTTTTCTGTGGTTTTGGTCTAATTTGGTTCACTTAAACAAAACCAAAATGAATGAAACTCAGATCGACTCTATTGGATCACGCCGGATCGAATGGCGAAGGAATTACCCAGATCGGTCACATAGTTTCGGAGCATAAGCTCGTTTTTAAAGAGCCCTTCAACGCAATTTAATGTCCATAAAAACATATGCACGCCGAAAAGAGCCGTCAGTATATGGTGAGTGAAGTGGGATAGAGTTTGTCGGTGTCGATTAATCTAAAATCACATGAAAAACCCGTCAACAAGACAGCACACACACACACTGAACTAGCACACTAGCACTCAGGTTGTCCCCAAAGATGGCGGCCGGACGAGGTATCGTGACGTCAGTGAAAACACTCTATAGGATACCTGATATTTTTCCTATGGAAAAAGTGAATATTTTTAGGGGAAGGCAGTCTTTGGGAAAATGAGTGCTTTCGATTGATATCTCTAAAAACGCTATTGCTTGATTGGTTAATGAGATATAGGGCAATGCATATTTTCCCTAGAAGTCCCTATATTTCCCTAGATTTGGTAGCGCGAATCTAGGCTGGACTGAATGTAGGCTGAATGTGGGCCAAATTCAGTTACATTTGAGATCTAACATAAACTTCCTACCGACACCATTTTAACTTACGTGTCTGAACAGGCGCATCCGGTGTCTGAACAGGCGCATCGGTAATTGAAACACGTCGTGAATAACATACTTTTCGCACTGCACTTCGCACTGGGTGAACGAAGTGCAAAGAACACCAATTCAACAATTTGACCATGGACATTTTAACAACGCTGACAGATGAAATGGTTGACACACGGACGGACATTCAGGCAGACGGACGGTCAGACGGAAGGTCAGACGGAAGGTCAGACGGACGGTCAGACGGACGGTCAGACGGCGGTCAGACGGACGGTCAGACGGCGGTCAGACGGACGGTCAGACGGACGGTCAGACGGACGGTCAGACGGCGGTCAGACGGACGGTCAGACGGACGGTCGGACGGACGGTCGGACGGACGGTCAGACGGACGGTCAGACGGAATATCTGGCAGCTGGTCTGTGACCGGCGCTCGGTCGGCGGTGCGCGGACAGAAGGGCGGAAGAGGAGGCACAGACGGCACCACACTGCAGCGGCGCGCTCGAGTCGCCAGACTGACGATAGCCAGGGCAGTCACTCCGCCAGCAACCGCCACGCCAGGAGGTGACGTAAGACCGGTCGGGCCACCACGGAGTCGCGATAAGTCCGAGGCTCGGCAGACGTTCGTCAGTGCGGTGGCGACAGCCGCCCAGGACGGGTCACAGCCAGGCGCTGCAGCCGCACCAACTCATAATCATTCATACAAATGTGAGCAAAGACAATTTGTCTGGGAATGTGTCGGTAGAGTACCTAAATATTTGACAATATTTCAAAATATTGGTAAACAATTATAGTATAGAAACATTGGAATATTTATGCTACAGATTCACGATGATTTAACTCGGCATTAACTAGGGGGCGTTTAACGCCCCCCTGCCGTTTTTTCGTTATAACTCTAAAACGATTAGCGCTATCAGAGTGAAATTCAAGTACCTTATCCTACACTAATTTCACGTCTTCTGTGCGAAAATAAAGCAATTTCGTCGATAAACTTTCGAGATAGAGCGAATTTAGTGACGTCACTATACACGGCTTTTACACATAAATCAGCTAAACTTAGCAGACCGTACAAGGGCAATATAATAAGCGAAATGCAATCCAAAAACAGATAAAGATTGCAAATAATAAGGGCTGCAAAGAGGTTATCTCGGATTTTGAAATTTTGGGTTTTTGGCCCTAAAAATGCAATTTTTTTTAATGACTACAAAATCAAATATGTTAAACATATTGAAAACCTGATGATATGTCAGAAAACTATATGCGAACAACTACCAAATCTATATCAAATTTCAAATTGATATCATTTTTGACCGAGTGGTCGTATTTACAGTGCTGGTAAGTGGTAACTCGTAACGTAATATTTTGACATTGCGTTTTTGTGCTTTTGTTGACAAAATACATGCAAATAAATGACAGCACTTTATTTCTGAGATAAAACTGGTCTAGAAACATGACTTTTTGGTTTATATATCAATTTCAAATTGTACATTTTTTTACCTTTACCTTTTTTATAAATTTTAGACCGAATGTTTTGATGGGATGGATTTCCGAGGATCAGCGACCCACGCTAAGCTAAGCTTGTTGCTCGCAGGCCCTGACCTCACCATACGATCACGCCTAATTTCCAGTCACCGGCAAGAATTTAGAGACGAAAAAGTTTAAACGTCCCCAACCGACTGAGGACGCGGTTCCGGCCGGCTCGCTGGCTTCATCTGACCTTTGACGCCGCCGCTGTTCACCAGCCGCAGGCCATCCCCCCNAAAGATTCCCCTCCCCACTGATCCGTTAGTGCACCGTACAAAAGCTTCGTTGGTTGTGGATCGCTCCACATCAAAATAGCGTCAGACACGCCACTTTCTCTTCTCCCTACTTCTACCAAATTGCTACCAAATATAGAAAGCACCAAAGAGGTTTTTTCCACGCAAGAAGTTATTTTTCGGAGTCAGTACCCATTTTCTAGCACCAGTTTCAGCGTTTTATTTGAGAGAGAGGCTCATTTGTATTGCCGTCCCTGTCGAGCCTGAAATGGGAAGGGCTTTTGCCCCTGTCTCTGTTTTCCCTGTTTTGTCCCTGTTTTGCCCCTATCTCTCTATCTCCAGGGGGGGTTGATCCACCAGGGCCTCATTGGCTACTGTATCGCCACCGTGAAAAAGCTGCAATGATTGTGAATCGCTTTAGACCGAAATAGCGTCACCCATGCCCTTTTCCCTACTCCCTACTGCTGCAAAATTGCTACAAAATAGAGCAAACACGAACGATACATTTTTCCGCGCAAGAAGCTATTTTCGCAGTCAGTTTAAGTTGTTCATTACCAGTTTCAGCGTTTTTTTTTGCGGGGATTGGCTAATTTGTATTGCCGCCCCTGTCGGGCCTGGAATGGGGACTTTTGTTTCTTCCGCCCCGCCCCCCTTCCTGGATCCGCCAGTGCATACAAACATAGAATATGCATACAACATAGAAGTCATGCCACTTACTGGTTGTTCTGTTTCTGAGAGCGGCAGCACGTATTCACTGTATTAACCCGGCAGTCACTGGGGTATTTTCTGTAACACGAGTCACTGGGGAGTGGGGGGGGGCTTTTTTGCCCCTTGTATCTTCGGAACCAATCAGACGATCGCGCTGAACCAAACGGCAATCGATAGCTCAGGAAAATTCTTCGACGCAAAATAATTTGTGTTGCCCTAGAGGTCAGTGGGGACGTCACAGGTCAGGTCAAAGGTCAAAATTTACAGACAAAATTGTAATAGACGCAAATAACCATTTCAAAGCAATTGTTTGCCAACCATGATCACCCAGAATGCTCTCAAATGCATGACATGAACATCAGAATGAGCTAATCGGGTGGATTTTTGGCAAAATGTCAGGTCAAGGTCAGGTCCATACGTCACTATGCCAACAATTTATACGAAAGTCATGGCAACACATGTTTGTACCATAACTACATTTTACGTTGTAGCACACCGAAAATTGATACTCCATTTTATCACCTGATTTAAGGTACGCTGAATGAAAGGTCAAGTAAGGTCAAAGTCATGTTCACAAAGGTCAAAATTTGAAATGGATTAATCAGTAAATAATACATTTATAGACCAGTTTTGTCTCAGAAATACAGTGCTGCTCTTTATTTGTCTGTATCTGGTCAGAAAAGGACACAAAAATGAAATTTTACAATTTGACGTCGCGAGTTACCCATACCTTAGATGTCATCACTCAGTCGAAAATACAGAATAGTGCATTTTGAAATTTGGTATAGTTGTTGAATATGTATAGTTATTTTACATATATTCCGTTTTTTTTTAATATCTTAAAAAGTTTTGATATTTGTCGTTTTTTTTTAAAAAGTAATTTTTTGAAAATTGTGGGTTCAAAAATCACTTTTTGCAAATATCTGAGATAGCCATGTTGTAGCCCTTGACATTTGCCATCTACTCCTTTTTCGGATTCCATTTTGTCTATTACATGACATTCGTACAGTCTCCTAAAGTTTAGCTGATTTTGGTGTCAAAATCGTGTGTAGTGACGTCACTAACTTAAGCTTTATCTTAAAAAATCTGACGAATTAAAAAAAAGGTGGGCGAAAAGATGCCCGGTCAGGTACTCAGAATTTGGCGTTGATAGCTGCATTTTTTCGTTATATATTTTAGATATTCCTCAGGGGGGGGGGGGCTAAAAAAGCCCCCCACCCCAGTGACTCGCGGGTTAAGGCTGTGTTCTGACCGTCGATTCCCGCCAGGAATCCAGGGAATGTAGTGAATTTGACGCGTTTGCTACAAATGTGTAGCGGAAAAGGGAAATGCCTTAACATGCAACAGCTGACGCTCGACGGGGATTCCAGGGATTCCCGCCGGGAATGTGCAAGGTCAGAACACAGCCTAAGTCTCGAGACCATCTGGCGGGAGCGGGGTGGCCACATCTGGGGTCCCCGCTCCCCATGTGGTCAACACGGGGAAAGACGAGGAAGAGCACGTGACGTCAGAGACTGCACGACACCTCACTGGTAAGCCTTGTTTGGTGGTATGACCGCGTGCTTAGGTCGACGTTCGGCTCACTCGTTTCGCAATCTGCAGTGATATTACTCACCTTGTATTCTAGCGAACATTAGTTCTCTTGTGGAAAGCTAATGTTTGTGATGGAAGCCACCCATACACCCACACATTCAAAACACTGATACCTATGCGAATTCGATCCCTGTCGTCTCCACATACTTCAGTGTGACATGTGCGCATTTTACCCGGTGCAGTATCCAGCCATTCGACTCAACAGTGTCCAAGAAATGTAATTACACGTCACCACGCAGACAGTTCGTATACCTGGCCGTGCAAAGTCTGCAAGATTGCATGCTTAATTCACTCAATCTGAGGCGCCTGACGTATAGGTCTGACGCCCACAGCTCCATACCTTCATTTATATTCGATGAATTGCTGGAACTGGCAGCGTAGGAGGCGAAGGGAGATGGGGAGGCAATAACGTCGCTGGGTACAGCCCGCCTTTAACGGATTACAAGTACTCACGAACCTGGAAGTATGTCACGCGCCTGGAAGTATGTCACGAGCCTGGAAGTATGTCACGCGCCTGGAAGTATGTCACGAGCCTGGAAGTATGTCACGAGTCTGGAAGTAAGGTCACGAGCCTAGATTAAGTGTATAAGTATTTTGCAGCTTAATAGCATTTAAGTGCATGTTTGAAAGAAATGTGTTTTGTGCCCCCTGGCCCCCCATTTTGAACAAAAAAGCAATTTCGAAGTCCAAAAAGAAAGATTTCGTCACGACAAATCGAATGGTGTTTGTTGCATCAAAATCGGCCGAGCGGTTCTCGAGATCTCTGGAGGGGGGGGGGGGCAGAATCTGCCCCCGCAGGTTAAAGTAATTATGGCCGCCCGCAAGGAATAGGGGCAGGTGGCAGGTGCAGGTGAATCAGCTGGTTAGTTAGATACAGGATAAATTACATTTACGAGAAAGCGAAAGCAGTCATTACTAAAAACAGCAAGTGAAAGTAACTGCATTTTCAAAAATATTATTTAATATATATATAACCACTCAGGAGTCAGGTGTGGGGATGTTTCCTAGCCATGCTATCGGAATAGCGTTTCCTGGTCAATTTTCTAGACAAATAATTTGCAAAATACCCGACACGTAGCCGTTTCAACTTTCACCTCAGCGTCTCAGGACGTCCAATTTGCACACGTTTGTGATCCCTGTGGTTACGCATTACATCCTTAAAATCCAGCGTCTCTTCTTGGATACAGATATAGATACCGATACATGTATTAGGACCCTCCGGCCTCCATAGTATGGATTTTGTGGTATCCACGTCGTTATACAAATGAAATACCTCGCAAAAAAATCAACACACAATGATGATACAAATACAGTTGATAAAACACGGTGGCAAAGAGTGGCAGTTCTCAGCTTGGCTTTCGCCTAGCCTCTGGTGTTAGGGCGTTCCAGGCGCTCGCGGCTCGTACGGCAAAGCTGCGCCTTGCGAAGCTCCGTCCGCACGCGGGGCACTCGAGCTGTCCGCCTACTCCTGGCGCGCCGTGTGGCGTGACGGACGCGTCGGCCGCCTCACCATTCCGGCGGCCGCAGCAGTTCTGAGGCGCTAGGGAAGTGAATCAGGTGGCGTACGGCGGTAATGTCGCGTTCAGTGATCATGGAATCGACATGAGGCCACCCGAGCTCGCGTAATGATGGGGTAACATGTTCGGCGCCGGCCGAAGGCCAGTCAAACAATGGCGAACCCGAAGTTGATCGCCTTTTGCAACGGCGGCTGCCTCTGTGCTGCGGTACAGTTACCCACACCGTTATAAACAATACGTAATGTGGAGGGAATCGAGAGCTTCGACCAAGCGAAGCTCTGACGCATTTAGGGCAGCTTATGTGGATTTCGCGCAAGACCCACCAGCACACAATAGCAACGCTGGACGACCGACGAGACGTGGCAGTTCCATGATAGGTGCGGGTCGATGACAACAACCAGCACCTTGACGCTTTGCGAGGGATAAATTTCATCGTCTCCGAAATGAACAGAGAAGTCGGCATTGACGTTTTGATGGCGAGATCTGAGGACGATCATCTCCATTTTGGCTGGGTTGATTTTTAGACGGTTCTGTGTAAACCAATTCATAGCTATAAGAAGAGAGCTTTTAATACGAGTTTTTAGGGCCTGAAAGTTTGATTGAAAGTCAGCATCAAGGAACTGGGCGTCGTTAGCATACATCACAATCCTTCCGTGTGGGAGGTGCTGTGGCAGATCGTTGGTAAATAGGAGAAAAGTACAGGTCCCAGGATGGATCCTTGGACTACCCCGTGGGTCACGTTGAGTGCGCACGATCCACCTCGCACGGTCTGGGTACGCCCCCGCAGCCAGGCCGAGAACCACTCACGTTGGATGCCATACCACTCCATCCTGTCCAAGAGACGGCCTTGCTCGACGCTGTCAAAGGCCTTAGACGTGTCAGCTGTGACGATGTGACCCAGCTCTTTTTGTTGATTCGGCACGGCATCGGCATCGGCATCGGCTCCAAACCAAGTCCACATGGCTTGTGAGAGTCGGATAAGCGTTTGGCATTACAAATGTTACAGTAATACAGAATAGACGTTCAATGTCATTACTGGGTTGTCCACATATTTACTCTGAGTTTCACATAAGCGTAGAGCACCGAACTCTATGAGATGGAAGGCGCTTGGCCGGCAGCTGGGGTCTAAATTACGCCGGGCCATATTGGTAATCACAGAGCAGTCGGCGGCCTGTGTTAAAGATAAGCGGGCGGGCCACAGGCCGACTTTTACAATGTATTGAGCGAGAACCTTCTAGTAGAGCATATGACTACCACAAAATGTTCCAATTGAAATGCAGAATGATTCTAAGGATTTTTTTTTCAGAAAAATATTTTCGACTAAATTATTTATGCATTCAATTTGAAACATTAGCCGTTTTCACGATGGATTATTTTGCGCGAATGTTTTAAAAAAACATTTTAAAATGTTTTACAATATTAGGTAAGTAGCCGCTTTCACGATGGACTAATTGAACGAAAAAAATCGCCCTACGGGACCGTAGGGGCGAGGGCCTAAAACCATTTCCGCAATTAGTCCATCGTGGAGACGGCTACTACTAAAATATTTTAATTTTAAAATACTTTAAACATTTCGCGCAAAAATAAGCAATCCGTGAAAACGGCTATTTGTGGTGGTAGTCATTTTTTGCACTACCACAAGTAGTTCGATCAATATATTGTAAAATGTCAGCCTGGGTGCCCGCCCGCCTATCCTTTAACACAGGCCGCCGACTGCTCAGTGCTCATGTGATTACCAATATGGCCGCCGTCATTAGACACCTCGGCCAATGGGGTCGCAGCGGCATAGCCACCCTGTGGCGTAGAGACATGGGGCGGGGCATGACCCTCTCACTTTTCGGCCAACTGTTTTGCTAAGAAACACTCTTGGCGCAGTTGGCAAAAGCATCTCTGTACTGAGAGTGAAAGGTCCTTGGGTCAAGTCTGACCGATGCACTGTGAGGCCTTTCGCCCCGTAGCCTGCCGAAATGACAAATGTGAAGGTTGAGATTTTCGTTTCAACTGCAGTGCCCAGAACCAAAAATATCTGAATTTTTCGAATCTGGCATTGGTTTACTCTGTTAACCTTGGTAAGCATATGTAAAATGTGCAATCGAACCTGTGAAGTTTTGTTGACGGAAGCCGCATCAAATAACATGTAATTAATGTAATGGTAACTTTTATATAAAGTTTGACGGCGAATGACGCTCTTCGAGACAACAAAATGCCAAGCGTAGTCGCCAGAAAATGTCCTGATGCTGTCCGACCCAGAAACTGCGCCCCACTCGCCCTTTGAACTGCTACGGCAATTTGATGATGAGGTTTATGTGAGTCAATACAGGCAAGGTTAAGGCTATTCCTGCGGGGGCAGAACCCCGTTGGGTTTGCCGCTTTGCTGGCTTCTAAAAACCGTTACGCCTAGCGTCTTGAAATTTTGTGATTTATCCTAAAACTGAATTGCGCGTGTTTTGCCAAAATTTTGGCAAATCGGCTCAGCAGAGGCGGTGCCCCATTTTCGACCCCTTCCCCCTATTCTTTTCTTCCTTTTTTTGCTCTCAAAACATGCGCAACTGATTCCTTTTCCGATATGCCGCAGCTGGTTTTACTGCGGATGACTGCTTAGCCGTCATTAATTAATTCCGGCTAATCGGGAAAAGGCCCCACTGTGCGATGGCAGTCCTTTCCTCCACTGGCTCCTACCCAGGAGATGGCAGTAATTGGGAAGTGTTCGCTTAGTCGCAGGCTCAGCGTCCCACATGCATATGCACACCCGCGGGCGCTGTGTCAGCCAGAGCCCGTGACTGTCGGACCGGCGGCGGTGTATGTGTGTGTCAGCGTGTCAGCGTGTGTGTCAGCGTGCCTAAAACAATGATGCCCGGCTCGGGCATCATTGTTTTTTACTAAAATATGATTTGCTTTCCTGATGCCAAAAGGTTTGCCAAGACGAGAAGAGCTCAAATCTGTAGAGAAGTATTCCATAGGTCTCTCTCAAGATGATATCAAAATTCCAAGTTTCACTGGCAATTTCACTTTTCGTGACGTTCCTACGTCTTTGAGCGACGCCATTAACGTACTCTCTCGATCTCCGCCGGTTGTCTTCACCTCTATTTCTGGAGTAAGTTGGAGAATTTTGGAGGAGGTTTCGGGCGAGCATTGAGAAGCTTGGAGCAGATTGGAGCAGACACCGTAACGACCGGAGGAGCTGGGAGGAGGTTAAAGGCAGTTGGAACCAGTTTTTTAAAAGGTGCCATGGGAACATGTGTGAATCCAGGGAGAGGAGTCATACCCCCCCCCCCCAACGGCCTGACATCGGCCCAAAATTGGCACATTTAATAATATAGAAGCAAATATGAGAAATGTTTACTAAAGAAAGTTTCTTATAACATCAGCTAAATAGCAATGCATATGCAAACGAAATCCGATGAGTTTTCAGACCTGTGTGACACTTTTGTGGGATTTGTACCCACCCCCTCCTCAAACCACTCGTTCTAGATCCACCTATACATCGGAACCGACCCGTAGTCAATCACGTATTCTCCTCTGCAGGTAATAAGCATTGCCAGGCTGATTCGGCACCGTCATGACGACGCCACCGTCATGACGACACCGACGGCACCGTCATGACGACGCCACTGGCGGCTGCGGCGGTCCTGCTGCTGGCGCTAACCCGACCGGCGCAGACGCGCGACATCTTCAGCCTCCTGCCGTCCGACTGCGACACCAACACCTCCAGCCGCGCCACTAACGCCGCCAGCCGCGCCACTAACGCCGCCGAGTGCACCGAGAGCGTCACAGACGCCGCTGCACGACCAGCCGCGAACGAGTCTCTCGCCAAAGAGGCGTTCTGCGACTGTCTAACCGACCACGGCCTGAGCCTGGAGACGGACCTTCGACTCCAGCTGCGCAGGAGTCGCCACGCGCTCTCCACCGCCTACAACTGTACCAAGCAGTACGGGGACACGATGCACAAGCAGCTGCACTTCCCACTGTACTACTCCGTACCGTACCGCGTGGTCGGCGCCCTCTTCCAGGGCACCATCTTCGTGGTTGGCTTCCTCGGCAACATGCTGCTGGTGGTGGTGGTGCACCACTCTCGCGCCATGCACACGCCGACCAACTGTTACCTGGTCAGCCTCGCCGTGGCCGACATCACCGTACTCATAACCGCCGTGCCCAACGAGGTCTACATGTACTTCCTGGTGGCGCAGGCGTGGACCTGGGGCAACGCCGGCTGTGCCATCCTCATCTTCCTGCAGAACATGGGTATCAACGCGTCGGCGCTGAGCGTGACGGCGTTCACGGTGGAGCGCTTCATCGCCATCTGCCTGCCGCTGAAGTCGCGCACCATCTGCTCCGTCAGCCGCGCCAAGCGCATCATCCTCACCGTCTGGGTGTTCGCCTTCTGCTACTGCATCCCCTGGGTGTTCCTCACCAAGGTGGTGCCGGTCCACTACATCGGCGTCGGCGACGTGCAACAGTGCACCTTCAAGCTGTCCCGCCAGGAGTACCTGGGCTACTTCTTCGCCGACATCGTGTTGTTTTACGTGGTGCCGCTTCTCATCAGCAGCGTGCTCTACATCAGGATCGCCGTGGTCGTATTCAGGCCGCCGGTGATCTTCAAACAGAGCGAAGGGCCGGGCGGCACGGCCACCGACTTTCGCACCACCGGCAACGCCAGGGCACAGGTGAGAACTGCCAGCAGCAACAGAGCACAGGTGGGAACTGTTAACGGCGCCCAGAGTACAGGTGAGAACTGCCAGCAGCAACAGAGCACAGGTGGGAACTGTTAACGGCGCCCAGAGTACAGGTGAGAGAACTGCCAACAGCGCTAGCCTGTAGTGTCGGGGAGGGGGCTAAAACGACCCCCTCAAGGTTTTTCCGCTCCTGTCTACAATCGATTGGAGATACAGCCATCAAACGTTTAGACTTTTCCTAAACATTCACTAGGCACATTTGGTACCATTTTCAAAAATATGGGCTTACCAGGGGCAGCGATTTTCAAAGCGTGGTTTTGGGAGGATTGCTTGGGTTTTCAGCGTGACTCGGCTATTAAAGGGAATCAGTCCCATTCTCGAACCGTTGTAGATACTATCCTAAGTCTTTCATACCTTTCCGAACTGTTTGTGTAGAAATGTTGAGCATGTTTTTTATTACTGCGCATGGGGTATTTTGGGTCACTAGCAAGGGGTTCACTCCGGCTCCTTCAACATTAGTAAAAAGTGTGACAACCGCGAACAGCTTGCACATCTTGGCCGTGTTTATCAGATCTGGTCATAAACTATATTTGGCTATCAGCTACTAGCTAGTATTAAGACCAATCAATCTTGAGCAAGTCTCGACCGTGATTGGTCCGATCGCGATGACGTGAAGCCGGGTAGAATTGTTTGTTTACATTTCGACGGCTTTACCATGTTGGTTTGCTAGCAATGTACGGGCGTGTGTGCGTGCACATTTTTCAGCATTGACTTAATTTTATGAAACGTCAGACAATATTTAAAGGCGTATATAAAAGCTGAAATAATAATTGTATCAGTGGACATATCAGTATTTACCTAGAAAACATCATAAGCTCAAAATTTATTCCCAAATATGTGCTTTATTTTCTGAAGACATCTGCTAAAATTGCCGACATAAGAGGCTGTAGGTTAGCTGATTATCTGCCGAGGATGTAAGGCCTAGAAACGTTGTTAAGTGCTCATCACACAATCATCATCACACAATGTTTATTAAACAACTTGTTACAAAACAACAAAACAAAATGAAAAAACTAATCATACAATATAGCAGTTTCTTTCAAATAAAGCAGAACGGTGCAAAAGCACAATGTGCTCTTGCTCTTGCTCTTGCGAGCCTGGAACATGTTATATATTATAGGTAGAACACAGTAATTAATATGACCTTTTCCTCAACAGAAAGTAAGTAATTAATCGAAAATATACATATTTGGTGAATTTTCTGCCACAGGCCATTCTAAAATTATTGTACATTGACAATGGACTAGTTGCAGGTTGTTTGGTGAATATTTGCAAAATAATGAGAAAAATGTGCTGATCAACGTGACACACATTATTTTGCATATAAATCAATATTTCACGAAATAATTGTATGTACATGTCTATTATTAATAAAGCACTTGATGTAGTGACGTCATTTAGCAATAATATTGCGCCGGCCTATGCAAAAGCATGTTATTCCCGGCATTTCCCGTGGCAAATACAAATGGTTAAGCGCCTTCCTCTGATTTGCTTTTCACACCAAACTGATCAGAAGATCATGGAGATTTATACTGTGCATATTCAAAACACAACTCTTCATCTTAATATCATCTACAGCACATGATCGAGATAGGCTCCGTTACGGCTGAGACACAGCTCTGCCCTCCACCTCATACTTACGAAGATGCTTACGGGCCCATGTCGGCGGGATAGTCCGCACTGTAGCTTCCACGGCTGTCTTTAGCTGCTCCCTGGTCTGGAGATTCTTCTTAAACACATGTAACTTGTTTGGCTACCTCCACAGGAAGTCGTTAAGTGGGCTCAGATCCGGATGCTGACCTCACTGAAACACTGCCCCAGAAACAACTTGCAAAATGCAACCGTGCCTTCAATGTTGTTTTGAAATAGCTTCTGTCGGGTCCAGAGCTTGAATGGAAAAGTATATAGATTATCCTTAGTGATCGTCTTGCTGTAGCTATCCGTTAAAATGCCTTTGAACTGCCGTTAAGATTATTGATTTGGTCACAGGGTAGAATCACCTTGACTTGACTTGACTTGTAATCACCTTGACCACTGCAGCTTCTCAAGAATATTATAGACCATATTTTCCGTTCACAGCATTTGGTTGCAACCATGATCACCCAGAGTGCTCTCAAAAGTATGACAGTTGAACTGGGAGTGTGACATTTGCTCACCTGTATGAGTGAGCAAATGCCTAGGCTATCTCGTATGAATGAAATTGTGTAAATATGAAACGAATGGTGTTTTAATGTTCTCGGGAAACGAAAGCTTTGTATATAGTCCGTTCACTTTCTTATATTCTGACAACTGCTATTTTTCACAGCAACAATACTTCGAAAAATAGCCATACGACGATGCAACATTGACTTTCAATACAATTTGCCTTCATGCTACAGCATACGGAAGTGTATATAAAGAATGAATCATGTATCACCTTGAACAATCGATTGTGTTAAATAGCATCGAAAACGTCGAACCAAAAATGTCCCATACCTATATATTGAGCATCACTGATGACTTTTGAACCCACCGTTCCTCTGACCTCAAGACAACCTTCCAACAAGTTACAAAAACTCATCGGAAAATATCAAAAAGCGAAGAACGCAATACTGTTTAAACGACATATGATTCAATAAAATATTCTGCCCCAAGATACACATGCAAACTTTAATATATTTATATTATATATATTATATATATATATTATATTATATATATATTTTATTAATATTTACTTTCTGCGAGGAAAAGGCGATATTAACTACCGTGTTCTACCTGTAATATAAGGATGGTTAGCCTTAGATTGTGTCACCTTATATAAAAGACTAGAAAATATATACAAATATGACTGATATTGATATTGCGGATTACTTGGGTTTAAAGACACCATATATTCAAGTAGTAATGGTGCTGGTTCTACGTGACATGCACTGCCGAACACATACTGCCCAAGTGAACTGCCAAGTGTCTAGTAATGACTATAGAATAATACCCTCTCCAACAGGCACGTAGCCAGGATTTCGTACAGTGAAGGGGAGTTGGTGCTTCAATAGGGCCTTCCCCGAGTGTCGAAAGGGCCCCTCCAAAAAATGGGTTCCGGACAAAATATCGGAAAGCAAAATATCGAAAAGCAAAATATCGAATCGCAAAATATCGAACCCAAAATACCGAAAGCAAAATATCGAAAGCAAAAT
>VOPJ01006282.1:0-24532 GCA_014673585.1 Semibalanus balanoides
ACCGGCCCCCCACCCACCCGAAAAAGTATCGGAATTGTGTGAAATGGTATTTGTCGGAGGGGTGTTAGTGCACTTGGTTGCATGACGTTACCGTCACGGAGGTGTGAAGGAGACAGGATAGATCGGGTCAACTCACTCTCGAATAGTGCTTACAAATATTTCATGAACGCTACCAGATAGGGGAGGATTGCGTGAACATCACTCGGGATTGAAGAAATAACTTGTCCGTTCTTCCTCAATAATGCTTATTTTGTGAAATGTGCAAGCATATGATTATTGATTAAATGTGTTTTCTGCCGCTGTCTTTCGGTTAACGTTGTTTAATTGAATTGGATGATGCATTTTAACGCATTTAAATTTACGAATGTTCTATAAAGCCATCGTCATTCATAAGTGAGTCATGCCATTGAGCATGCATCAATCTGGGTATTAAACTTGATTATATCTGATCTTCATTCACAGATCCACCGAAGTATGGAAACCAAAGGAAAATGATGCCCTCGATACACTGAAAGTTAATAAGGATATTCCATCAATACATATACTTCTGTCGAAAACTCCTGTCAACCCAGATAGTCCCAGGTATGTGTCTATGTCAGTACATAAATATCGCTACATTTGTATTTTCGGCCTTAACCCTATCCTTGCGGGGAGGGGCAGATTCTGCCTCCCCCGGTAGTTTTTCGCCTGCCACTTCTAAACCGTTAGGCCTTGAAACTTTTGGGCTTTTTCTAGAATTGAATGACGCGAGTTGTCAAAATTTTGAATTAATCTGTCCAGCAGAGACGGTGCAAGGCTCATGTTTTTGGGAAGCTGTTACGAATGCAGTTGTGCGGCGCATACTTCCTTCGTAGTTTGCGGGGCAATACTATTTTGGGGCAGAGACGCACTCAGGAACATAACATGGGAGGCGATATCCTCAGTCAAATTAGGTCCAACTTCAAATTAGTAAGATGGTAAAGGGCGCTCCGCATATGATGCCGCCGCCCCCCCCCCCCCCTACGTTAATTACCTGAATCCGCCTATGCGCAATATATCACACTTAACAAATAACAGCAAAAAAGACCACATGTGACGTTCCTATCGTCACAAACAATCACCACATCTGCATAGAAAACCATTTATTAATATTGTGTCTAAACATTATGGGACTGTGCCACTAGGTAACTTCAATCGCTGATTGGCTGATCTTGGCTGATTTGACGTATGATTATGACACACAGATGACGTAAGACTAATTGGGGAAAGCGTTTGATAAACAATGAAAAATAGCGCTGGACAGGAAACCATACTGTTTTCAGTACCTCATTCCCTTTTATTGCAAGAATGAACTTTGTGATGTATTTTGTCCGTGACTGGCCGAGAACCCGCTCCGTAAGCCGAGTCGGCGGCGCGCAGTGTTCAGCTAGCGTGTCGCGAGGGGCGAGTCTGCGCGTGAGGCGCGGGCGGGGGTGAGCCTTAGTACCGACACCGGGAGCGCTTGGCTTTGATGCAGTAGTTCTCATGCCTTTGCAGTTTGCATTCTATGAGACCTTGACGTACCGAGTATGACGAATCGGTTAACATGTCATTGGTCGGCATTTTTGCCATACCATCGCGATAGCCTTGACCAAACGAAAGGGGCGCGATTTCGGACAAAATGTCTAATTGAAAAAGGCGCTCGATGGATTTTTGACAAGTTTACATCGCTGGATTCCGCGTGAGCTCAGCTTTCGAATGGTGTATCCCCCGTGGATTGACCCATCCGAATCCTTCAAACGAATCGTGGGTGTTATTTGGTATTTTTTAGTCTATTTCTCGTGTAATGCCCCTAATATAACATTCAAATATCTTATGAATGAGCAGATGTATACAAAAATTCAAAATTTTAACATAATCATCGACCATCGTAGTAATTACAATAAGTGATAGAAACATAGTGGATGCAGAAAAAAATGTTTCTCTTGTTTTGTGAAACATGCATGATGTATCTGCATTGCGTCCACCCCCATCCTCAGTATGACTTGTATCGCCTCCAGCGTCACGTTCTATGGTCCACTCATCCTCACTCTCACTTGTTGGCAGCTACCAGCGGGACCACCACTCGGCGCCGTTCTGGTCCGTCCCCGCTGAGCAGACCACATCGCAGACCAAGAAGCCTAACCGGACGACGCCGTCGGCGGCCGGGGGCGGCGACACCAGCCTCAAGAAGAGGCGCCGCAGAGGCCCGCCGCCGGGCCGGTGACGGGGTGGCACACTGACCACGGCACCGGACCGCTGTGACGGTCCCTTGACACAGCCGGAGGCAGCCTCTGGGCCGCGCTGTCACCGCTGCCACTGAGTCGACAGTCGGCTGTGAGAGAGCCATCACCGCGTGAGGCGGCAGCTGAGCGCCATCAGCCGCCGGCAGTCCGGCGGCTGGCGGCGGGCAGTGGCGGCGGGCGGCGGGCAGTGCAGGGGCGGCGGAGGAAGACTCGGCGATCGTCGGTCCTCTCAGACGACGAGGAGGGGGCTGCCAGCCAGCCAGGGCTGCCAGAGGACGAGGAGGGGGCTGCCAGCCAGCCAGGGCTGCCAGAGGACGAGGAGGGGCCCGGCCTGTGACGACAGTATCAGCTGCCGACCGAGCGCGCTGCTGCCTGGGAAGCGGAGGTGTCACCGCGTGTGGCGACTGACGGTCCGAGGGGAGCAGGTGACTGAAGAGTGAACACCTGTAACACCTGAACACTGCTGTACTCGGGCTGGGACAGGGTCGGCAGCGGAGGCGGCCGGTGATCTCAGGTCCCAGGAAGACACAGTGTGACTGACGCTTGCCTGTTTTTTATTTGTTGGCATCGGGAGTCCAGTGACCTGACCAGATGTCTGTGCCTGGTGGCGCAGAGGAATATACATTCATGACGGGCATCGCTTCTGCAGGGCAGGTTACCGCCGCCGATCTGCAGGACTGGTTACTTGCGACGGGGGGGGGGTGGTTCCAAATGACACTGACACGACGGACGACACGTTTCCGTTACGGATAGCATGCCACAACTCAACCACGCGGACAAACACTGCTAGTACAGCACACATTAACCATTCGCGGTCCGTTCACACTACTCCAGCCTTGTTCTCAGAATAAGATCGCATTGCAGCTGATACAATAATATATGCTTAAATCAACTCAACATATGCATTTCATTTCAAACGAAACTAGCAACGGGAGAGACGCCATCGGGTTTGGCCAGGCGATGAACAAAACTTAGGCGCGTACACAATCTATCCGTAATCCGCACAGAATGAAGTGTGCTCGCGGTGACGGTTCTATACAAATTTGCCGCTCCTGCTCAATGTAGAGCCACCAAAACTGAGCCTGGCAGAAGCCGATACGGTTGGGCCAGAACTGACTGGGGACGCCTCTTGCTAGTCACGGACACTGCGGGCCGCCGACAACCACGGCACACCAGAGTCGTCCTCACCAGAGGACGCTCCGAGCCTCGGGCCTCAGCCCTGGCCAGTCGGAGCCACATCAAACGTTCAGAGACCGTCATCACAATCAGCTGGGACTGGGTGTGTTCGCCAGTATGCCTGCTCCCACGCACTCTGGGTTCCCTGGTGAATCTCCGACTCGTCTCTGGTTTCACCCGACGCCTCGGTCAGTCGACACCGGCGGCGGCGCTGGCGCGGCGGCGGCGCACTCGCTGACGGCGGAACCACTCGGCTCCGAACTCGCTCACGCCTCCGACTCCTCGACGGGTGCGTCCTCCTCCAGAATGGGCACGTTGAGATTCTCCTTGGTCATGAGGCCGTACTTGGTGACGAATGTAGTGAAGCGGCGACACAGGTGTGTGTCGCTCTGTAAAGGGTGGCAGGCAGAGTGTCACTCTCAGACATGGGCATGGACCTGAAAGTACGATCTCTCGACAAAACGCAATCTTTGATCTATGATCCCACTGGATCACACGACAAAATGCAACATTGGATCTTGGATCCCAGTGGATCCCAGTGCAAAATGGTACCTGCGATCTGAGAGACGGCTGGAAAACGAGGCATTACCACTAAAACACGATGTGTTTAATCGACGTTATTCTCTCTGTGTCTGCAGACAGGTTTGAGCAGTGAGCACGTCGCCCAGCGTGTGAGCGTGACTCACCTCGAACTCATCAAACAGCTGTCGGTGGTGAAAATAGGCGTGCGCGAAAATCCGGTACACCCGCCGACACACTGAGCCGAGCTTCGAAACGGATGACTCGCGGATGCTGACCCTGCAACGAGCCACAACACAGTCATTGTCACCAGCGAGGTGCAGTCAAACCCTGCAGCGAGCCACAACAACACAGTCATTGTCACCAGCGAAGTACAGTCCAAACCCTGCAAGCGAAGCCACCAACACAGTCATTGTCCCAAGCGAGGTGCCCCAGTCAAACCCTGCAGCGAGCCACAACAACACTGTCATTGTCACCAGCGATCGGAATTACAGTCAAACCCTGCAGCGACCACCAACACAGTCCATTGTCACCAGCGAGTACAGTCAAACCCTGCAGCGAGCCACAACAACACAGTCATTTCACCCAGCATTGCACAAGTATTTGCTTGTGGTGCTCTCACCTGCTGGGGAAGATTTGCTGCTGGTGCTCTCACCATGCTGGCGTAAGTACTTGCTGTGGTGCTCTCACCTGCTGGAAAGTACTTGCGCTGGTTGCTCTCACCTGCTGGGGAAAGGTATTTTGCTGCTTGGTGCTCTCACCTGGCTGGGGAAGTACTTGCTGCTGCGTGCTCTCACCTGCTGGGAATACCCGGTCAGATCCGAACCAGCATATAACGTGAAGTATTTGCTGCTGTAGCTCTCACCTGCTGGGGAAGTATATTGCTGTGGTGCTCTGCACCTGCTGTCGAAAGTACTTGCTGCTGGTGCTCTCACCTGCTGGGGAAGTATTTGCTGCTGGTGCTCTCACCTGCTGGGGAAGTACTTGTTGCTGTTGAGCAGGCAGGCGGCACCGTCCAGCGTGTGGCGGGTATAGTCGATGGCCGAGCACTCCTTGGGCGTCTTGTGGGCCGCGCAGAGGAAGATCCACTGTTCGGTGGCCGTCATCTGGGTACAGGTGTCCGGCTGACAACCCAGCTGCAGCTTCACCGCCAGCCCGTTCAGCTCCATACAGAACTGCCTGTAACGCAGACACGCAGGCTGTAACACAGGCTGTAACGCAGCCTGTAACGCAGATACGCCGGCTGTAACACAGCCTGTTTAATGCAAGCTGTACACACAGGACTGATTAACCACAGCCTGTAAGCAGCTGTAACACAGGCTATAACACAGCCTGCAATGCAAGCTGTAACACAGGCTATAACACAGCCTGCAACGCAGACACGCAGGCTGTAACGCCGGCTCAGACCACCGAGTCAGCTGCGGTGGGGAGGGAAAGCCAGCTGCCACACGAGACTGCCGACAGCGACAGCCTGCCATGCAGAGTGACATCAGCATAGCTGAACCAACCCCTCGAGCAGGCCTGCAGCGACAGACGCAACATATGGGCAGAGGCGCAGTGTCCCAAAATTTGTGAATTTGGGTGGGAGATGACACCCAGCTGTGAATAATTTTCCACTCTCATTCTGCATTTTAGGAAATTATTTTCCACTCCCAATTTATGAATTTTGATATAGATTCTGATATAAAAATATTGACTAAAAATACATAATTTCAAAGAAAACCATTGCTTTTCATATTCAAAACAGTAGCCAATATCCTACCATTTTCTACATAATTTTCCA
Source organism: Semibalanus balanoides (assembly GCA_014673585.1). Classification (NCBI taxonomy): domain Eukaryota; kingdom Metazoa; phylum Arthropoda; class Thecostraca; order Balanomorpha; family Balanidae; genus Semibalanus; species Semibalanus balanoides. Next base: position 5,722 of record VOPJ01006282.1, read on the forward strand.
CTCTCATGGTCTTTTTAGCTCAAATTTTCCACTCTGGCACCCAACCAAAATGGAATCTTGGATCGGACACCGGCGATGGCGTTAAGGCGTGGCAAGGGCTATGCCACCTCCCCGTCTGGAGGCCAGACGGGCCCTCTGACGAGACCAAGCGAGATACTCTGGAGTATGGAGGGCCATATGTCCCATAGGTGCGAGCACTGGGCAATTGTGAAAATGAAGGCAAAACCATTGATTTTTTCCTGCCCAGGGCCACTCATTTTGCACGTGCCACGCCCACTGAGTCCAACCACCAGTGCAACCTGGTAGTCCCGCATCCTTCCTGTGCATACATCCGTGTTGGGTGTGTACGCTGGACCTTTGCCGCTAGGCCAGGCACCATGGTGCAGATCCCGAGGGTCGGTTAAATATGCAGACGCGTGTCCTAGGGATGTGGGCGCGAGGCTTATCAAATAATCCGTGTGTACGGACCAGGTCCGTGTCGCGTGACCAACACAAAACGCTCAGCCTAGTAGGACCGTTGCCAAAGCCGAGGCGTTCGTGCGGACATACGCAAGCGTCAGCCGTCACACTCGTAAGAGCAAGCATCAGAGTATGGTAGCGCACCAGGCCGGGAGCAGACAACCACCCCAGCCCTCTCTGCGCGTCAGATATATGATACTTTTTCGCCCTGAGATAACTCTGGTGGAGTTCGATTTTTTATCCTGTCCCAAATGTTTGTCCGTCACGTTCCCGTAAACAGTTAAACAATAATAAACAATAACTGACGTGCGAGAGGACCAGGGCGGACATGTGCTGACAACGCTGTCTCGGGTAGGTAGTGTCTCAGGAGAGCAAGGCTAGTATTTATCGTTGTTTTACAACATACTGTACTTTTTAATTATATGGGCCCCCATTACCTACGAGGACCCCTTATCCTTTGCCCCCCCCCCTGGGCGAAATCCAGTCTACGCCCCTGCCTATGGGTCTAACGACATGTAATATTTGTTCCATCTGAGTCCAAATGTATCACGCCATCAATATCACACCAAAATACTGGTACACGTAAAATCCCTTTACCCTGTCTGACGATGAGCAGGCCTCTCCACTGTACGAAATAGTGCAGGCATTAGTCAGGCCTCTCCACTGTACGAGATGGTGCAGGCATTAGTCAGGCCTCTCCACTGTACGAGATGGTGCAAGGGCATTAGTCAGACCTCTTCCACTGTAACGAGATGGTGCAAGGGCCATTAGTTGCAGAACCTCTCACCCCGTACGAGATGGTGCAGGGTCATTAGTCGGAACCTCTCCCAACGTACGAAGATGGTGGCAGCCGCATTAAGTCGGACCTCTCCACTGGTACGAGATGGTGCAGGCAAAGTCGGACCTCTCGCACCGTATGAGATGGTGCAGCATTAGTCGGTGACCTTTCCACCGTATGAGAGGTGCAGGCTTAGTCCGGACGCTCTCCACCCGTATGAGAATGCGTGCAGGCATTAAAGTCGGACTCTCCACTGTACGAGATGGTGCAGGCATTGAGTCCGGGACCTCTCCACCGTCACGAGATGTGCAGGCTTAAGTCGGCCTCTCCACCGTCATGAGATGTGCAGGCATTAGTCAAGACTCTCCACTGTACGAGAATTGGTGCAGGCATTAGTCGGCCTACTCTCACCGAGTATGAGATGGTGGCAGGCCATTAGTCAGAGCTCTTCCCAGGTGTGACGAAAGATGTGCAGGCATTAGTCAGAACCTCATCCACGTACGAGATGAGTGCAGGCTATTAGTCCGGACCTCTCCACATGTAGAGATGGGTGGCAGGCATTAGTCGCACCTCTCCACCCGTACGAGATGGTGCAGGCATTAGTTGCAGACCTCTCCAGCGTGTAGCGAGATGTGGCGGGCATGTATGTCAGACCTCTCCACTCGCTAATGAGATGGTGGAAGGCATTAGTCGACCTCGTCCATGTCGGAGGTCAGCCTTAGTTCGGACCTCTCCACCGTAATGAGATGGTGCAAGGATTAGTCGGCACCTCTTCCCACCGTAAATGGAAGATGGGTCAGTGGCAATTAAGTCGGACCGTCTCCACAGTTATGAGAATGGTGCAAGGGCGATTGAGTTCGGACCTGCATCGTCACCGGTGCTATGATGAAGTGCGTGGGCGACGGGCATGAGTCGGACCGGTCTCCACCGGAGACGGTGGATGAGGGATGGAGTGGCAAGGCTTAAGTCAGAAGCCTCTTACCGACCGGTTGTAATGGCATACGATGGAGTGCAGGCATAGTGCGGACCTGGTCTCTGCACACTGTAAACAGATGACGTCAGAAGGGCATACGTAGGACCTCCTCCACCGTGTAAACGAGATGGTGCAGGGCATTTAGTCAGCACCTCTCCACGTATCATGAGGAATGGCTGAGAGGACATAGTCGGGGAGGACCTGCTCCACTGTCGAAGATGGTGGACAGGCATTAGTGCCAGACTAACTCACTGGTACGAGATGGGCTGGCAGTGCATTAGTCGGACCTCTCCCCAGCGTATGAGATGGTGCAAGGCATTAGTCGACCATCTTCCACTGTAGTCGAGATTGGTGCGGGCATTAGCTAGACTCTCCACTGTCGAGATGGTGCAGGCATATAGTCCGCGCACCTCTCACACGTAATGAGATGGGTGTCAAGAGGCCATTGAGTCAGACTCGTCACTGTTAGTGGAGATTGTGTGCAGTGCAGATTAGTCAAGACCTCTATCCACTGTACGAGATGGTGCAGGCAGTGAGTGGGACCTCTCCACCGTGATGAGATGGTGAGAGCATTAGTCGGACTCTCTCCAACTGGTACGGAAAGGATGGTGCAGGCATGTAGTCGGACCTCTCCACCGTATGAAGTGAGTGCACGGCATTAGTACGAACCTCTGCCACTGTACGCAGATGGTGCGGGCCTTCAGTTCAGGTCAGACCTGCTCCACTCGTATTGAGATGGGTGCAGGCATTAGGTCGCGACCTCTCCACTGTACTGGAGAATGGCTGCAGGCATTAGTTGTCGACCTCTCCAACCGGTCGGATGGTGCGGGCATTAGGATCGGACTCTCGCCACCGTTGAGATGGGGCAGGCCATTGGAGTCCGGACCTCTCCACTAGCTAACAGAAAATGGTGCGGCAGGCCATTAGTCAGACTCTACCACTGTAACCGAGGATGGGTGCATGGGCGCGATTAGTTGCGGAAACCTCTCCTGTAACGGAGAATTGGTAGTCAGAGCAATTAAGTCGCGAGAACGCTCTGCCACTGGTAAGGGAGAGGTGGCACCGGCGCATTGTCAGGAAGACCTCTCGACTGTAGTTCACGAGATGGTGGCAGGCAGCATTAGTCGGCCTCTCCACGCGTATGGATGGTGCAGGCATTAGGCGGACTCTGCCACCGTATGCAGATGGTGCAAGGGCTTATCGGGACTCTTACCCACTGATGGACGAGATTGGTGCAGGAGCATTGAGTCAGCCCTGCTCCAGCCGTATGATATGGCTGTTCAAAAGCATCGATAAGTCGCCGCCGCGAATTCGGACCAGATCTTATGTGCCGCAGCAGCCGAGACGCGCCGGAGTGCGGGTGCGAGAGCGGTATCGAGTGAGGTTGTCACGTGGACTGCCTTGGTAGGATGCTGCAGCGCGAATGACCGTGAGTCGCACACTCCCCCGTCCTGCTACTCGCCAGCCCAGCGCCGGGGCGACAGATCACTGGCCTGAGGTGCCTCAATACTTCCATACCACCCCGTGCCCCTACCCGTCCTGGGCTGCTCGCGCACCGCCCAGCGCGCCAGTGCAGACAGGATCAGCTAGACGCATGAAGGTCGTTCATAACTTCCAATACTCCCTCTCGTACCTGGACTACTTCGCCCGCAGCAGCGCCGTGCGGACGACCTGAGATCACTGCAGACCTGAAGCGTGTCTCATACTTCCATACTCCCCCTCCTGCTACTCGTCCGGCGCCCAGGCGCCGGGGCGACGATCTGGCCTGAGGGGTGGCTATACCTTCCATAAAGCACAGGTCACCCCCCCTCCCGTCTGCCTGCTCGCCGCCCCCAGCGCCGCGTTCTGCGACAGATCACTTGGACCTGAGGTGTTCATAGCGCTGTCCATGAGACCCCCCAGCGGCCGTCCTGGATGACTGCCGCAGCAGCCCAGCGCGCGCGTGTGCGAACAGCATACGACATCAGAGACGGCTAGAGAGGTGCGTCAGTACTTCCTACTCCGCTACGTCCCTTGCTGCTTGCCGCCGATATCGGCCAGCAGAGGCCGGATCACGTAGACACTGGAGGGTTGACTACATACTGTCCCATACTGCACCGATCGGACTCCGTCTGTACTTACTCGCCAGCCCAGCGCCGGGCGGCGACAGAATCATAGGCCTGCAGGATGTGGCGTCATACCTGCCATAGTCCAGACTGAGCCTGCCCCCCCCCGTCCTGCTGCTCGCCCCGCCCAGCGCGAGTGCGGACTCTGAAGACCCTACGAGCTGAGCGGTTGCTCATAAGCATTCGCCATACCTCGCCCACGTCCGGCTACATTATCTCGCGTGATTGAGCGCCTCAGGCAGCACGGAAATCGATACCTGAGCTTTCTGCTACGAGGCTGACTATCTATATAAGAAAGACTCAGAGGACGTTCCAAGGGTCGGTCAATTCATAGCGCTGACGCTCCTGATCCTGCCTAGAACCAGCTCAGTCTCTCTATCACGCAGACAGGTTGCGTTATGAGCCTTCGTAGAAAGGTGGCCTCCTCACATCACACTTATGAGCAGACGGAGGATAGCGCCACGTCTAATCGCGTGGCCCGTCCTGCTGCCTCGCCCCGCCAGCTCGCGCCTGGTGTCGCACGCCCTACATACAGAACTGCACTGTAGCATGACTAGGGTGAGCGTCTAGCCATTGAGATGACATTGCATAACTCGCGCTCCTCGTCGCCTGCTACTTCGCGGGACAGCCCCGCCTGGACAAGCGGCCGGTCACAGAGGAAAAAGTCTGGACCTGGTAGGTATGCTCAATACTATCCGATACTCAGCCCCCCATCCGTCACTGCGTAACTACGCGCAGCAGCCAGCCGCCGGCTGCAGACGATCTGATGACGCCTGGAAGGTGGCGTCAGTGATCTGCTATCCATGATCCCCCGTCTGGCTGGCTGCGCTAGTCGCCCATGCGCGGCCGGGTGCCGAGTCACGGAGATGCACTGACCTGGAGGTGTTCATAACTTGTCCGATACTGCCCAGACGCAGTCCATATGGCTGGCTCGCCGACCGCCCAGCGCCGGTGCGACAGATCACTGACCTGAGGTGCTCATACTTCCATACTCCCTCGTCCTGCTGCTCGGGCGCCGTCAGGATGGCATCGACGGCAGCCGGGTTCCTCCTGACCATCTGCTGGATGAACTGCTGCACTGCTAGAGTGCTGTCCATCTCCTCAAATAGCTCGTCTGGCCACCCATAAAAGTCCTGCAACATACGACAGTACTCAGAGGAAGTGATCAATTCATTACATTATTAACATAGGTAACTAGCAAATGCATTGAAATAATTGATCGCATTTGTATATGTTTTCTTTACAATATAAATTATTAAGTTATTATGAGTATTAAGTTCTTATGATAAATTGCACTGTGTACTGTGTAGTGTGTAATTATGTCGATGCAATATTGCTGAATCAGCTACCTACCGCTCGTTTAGTTCCAGGTCGGTTTCTCCTGATGATTGGTGCCTCAGTCATGATGGCAAGATTGCCAAGCAGGTTGCAAAGCAGTCAATCACGAGCCTGAAATTAATACAGTTTGTAAAAACACAGCCAAAAATGACAACAAACATTATTCCACTCTCCTTTTCCACTCACCTGTTGGGGTTCCCACCACTCTCTTTAGATATTTCAGGAAGTTAAGGAGGGCATAGGAAGGAACCCACAAACATAAGACACACCAGGCGGCTCGAAGCTCAATGAGTGAATGAGCTCAGATGCTCTGAGCGCTGTTCGGCTGCCGGCTCTCGCGAGAGCAAGAGCTGACATCACGCGAGCCGACGCGTCATAGTGCGTGAACGTCAGCTGCGCGCCCGCCGAACAGCCGAGATGAGCCGACCCGTTAGTCAACGCTGTGCTAGTGCGTTCTTTCTCAATAGCAAGGGACGTACGCTCGCGGCGCGAGCACGTGACGTCACGTGAGGGGGCAACGCGTACTTGAAAGCTGTGCGTGACTCGCATCTCTCTCATGCATGCTGCTCGCTGATTGGTCAATAGCAAGGTTCGCTGGCAACCTGCTCTCGCGCTAGCCCAGTGCTCTCGCGAAAGCCGGCAGCCGAACAGCGCTCTGGAGTTATGTGTCTGCAAGAGCCATTCCTATATGTCACACAAAAGTATCATTCCTATCAGCTCACTAAGTTAACAATATATATTAATGACAAATAATTCTGGATATTCAAACAACTTATCGCCTAGGGCTTCAGCCAGTAAAACTTTAAACGTCTTAGTTTTCTTCCGCAACTACATGATCAGAGAGGCGGTTCCATTGAACAATGCAACGTACACTAAACGCTCGCTTGCGGACATCGACCGTTTGCACGCGGACATGATTCACTTTAAAGGGACACTGCCTCTTCCGGATGATATCACAAAAACATGCTAAAACAAGTCTAAGGGACTAAATATTATTTTGAATCGTCCTCTTATGCTCACCAAAGCAGCGCAAATAAAAAAATCAGATTTATTTCAATTTATTCCCATAGATAATATATAAAACTGGTTCGTGCGATGTTCCACACACCACTAGTATATGGCAAGCGATTTGAGCGTGCAATTCAGCGCAGCTCGACATTTTCCGGTATTGGTAAACAACGACTGTCCATGGGAGTACCTAAAACATGTAACAATCTGATACAAAAAAAAAACCTATGTTGGGAGGAAAACTTCAGATCAATAATGTAGCAGCGAAAAAATCTTTGAACAATCCTCAATACCCTTTAGAACAATCCTTTCGTTTATCGCCTATTAATGAGTTTTAATTCGGGCATAATAAAGACAATTTTTTCTTACTGACATTCACAATTTCGACAGATATGCTTGAGCAAAAAAATAGTCATCATGTGTTCCATAGTTCACAATGCTTGCCATTAAATTGTTTTTTTTACGTAGTGGTGGCGGACTCGTCAAGCTCATTGGCTGGAAGAAAACTGAACTTTGAACGATGATATTAGGCCACTGGGCGCGAAAAGAAAAAAAGGACTTCATGGTGCTTATCAAATCCGGTTGTTCTTTAACATATCAAATTTTACTTCGAACGGACACTGTCCCTTTAAACCTGTGGCCCCTAGTTCCACCCTGTGGGGGAACAGAGAATAGATCGATATGTGATATACAACACTTGCCATGAAAGATTTTCCGGCAGTAAATCACGTCCGCTCGCAATAGACGACCGCTTACAGAGTACAAATTCGGAGTTCTGAGTCGAGTACCATAGTCTAGATGTGCCAAGTTTTCGATGTTTTTTTGTCCCATATCTTATGGGATTGGCTTATGGGATGCCTTTGGACTGACTCTAAGATCTTTGTGTCACCAACACATACCCTGTGTGCCAAAGGCAGGAACAATACTCCAGTACGGCCGGATATGAGTGCAGAATATGGTTAGCATAAACTCAGGGGAGCGGCAGACCGTAGACTTCAGTAGGTTCTGAGCAAGACCTCCAGCTTTCTGGGCATTGTTCAATATATGTAGATTAAATTTTAAGCTTGAATCAACCATAACCCCAGGTCTGTATGATAATCAACCAGCTGTATTGCGTCTCCATCTAGGTATATGATAGGAGGGAAGAGCAAGGTAATGATATCTCCTTTGGAAGCGTACAGCCACACATTATCTTTGTTTAGGTTCAGGCCCCAGGACTGTGCAGTTCGGTTCAGTAAGGAGATGTCAGCTTGACACTGTATTTAATTAACATGGTAATTTGATATCATACATTTTTTAGGTTTTATTTATTTAGGTAATTTGAAAATAACATTAACATAGTAATTTGATGCCCCAGGGTCGCATATTTTCATGAACATTTTTAGGTCATCAGCAAATTTTGTGAAATGACAGGTGAAATTTGAAGCAATGTGGTTCACAAACAGCAGGAATGGGACAGGGCCCAGGACAGAGCCCTGCGGGACGCCACTCTTAACAGGGCGGAGGTTGCTGTGGGTGTCCCCTACTGCAACAGACATGCATTGACCGACAAGGAAAGCCTCTATCTATGATATCAAATCTCTGTTGATTCCCAGGTGATCGAGTTTTACTAGTAGAATAGGATGGGACACAACATCAATGGCTTGGGAGAAATCAAACAATATAAGGTCCACAGCATTTCCTTCATCAAGCCATAGAGAAATATAATTATACACTAAGATCATTTGGTCCATGGTGGATCTTCCTGCCCTAAATCCAAACTGATGTTCAGACAATATTGTGGTTCTCCAGGTACTTATAAAGGCTCTTTGCAATAATTCGCTCAAGACATTTGCTGCGATTTGCACGTAACAGAGGTTAAACAGACGGGACGATAGTTTAACCCTCGCCCGTGTAGGGAAGATCACTGAATGACCGTGTAGGGGGGTTGGTTGGTACGACCCCCCCCCCCTTGGCGTTTGGCCCCTAATTGAGCTAGAGCTGTGATTAAAAACGAGCGTGTTGCTTGTGACGAGAGCTGAGGAACCCATTGACATCTGATTTTAAGGTCACGGGTCATTAGGTGACCTCTGAGGTCATGACAAAGCCACAATGTCGTCAAATCGTAAATGTGTTAAAAATATAACTTATCCAGCTTAAATCGTAATAGAACATCTTAGAATGCTAAATAGAAGACAAATTTGAAATCATCACAAAATGACCTAAAAACTGCAAATTTAAAAAGGTCATGTCAGGTCATCTGAGGTCAGTGACCTCGGTTGACCTTTGGCAGCACATGGCCTCAGTGGAACATATAATCATTTTATATGGATCCCAGAATCGAAATCAACGTCACAAACTGCACTGGAAACGGACAGAAGACGAAAAAATACATCTGAGGTCATCGGAGGTCAGTGACCTCTGTTGACCTCTGAAAAGGTCAATCGAGATCCCAATCTCTTCAGAAGCCACAGCTGTCACCTAGAAACACCTTTGCATGTGCTCCTGAACTACAAACTCTCGGGAACTGCACATGTTGCATGGATCGTTACTACGGGACGCCAGTTTCTCAAAACACGACCTTGAGAAACAGGTCAAAGGTCATAGGTCATACAGGTTAAAAGTTCGAAATGTTCAGAGTACGTGTCAAATTCATGCAAAGTTGGGTACTGAAAGTTTCATCGTGATCGGTTGATATTAACGTGAGCTATTCTGGAAAAACAGAGGGGGATGGCATCCCCCCCCCCCCGTACACTGGCGAGGGTTAAAAGTGTGTATCTCGAGCCCTTCTTAAATATCGGATGCTTACCAGAAGATAGGATAAGGGGGCAAGTGAGCAAGAGCTCATGAGGGCTGCCTCCTGGTCATGTTTTGGTGCTGGTCATAATTGTGTTTAAATGCATGAACGTTTTTGCTGCTGACTACTTTTTCCGGAAGCCTATTCCATGCATTGACCACTCTAGATGAGAAAAACTGGTTTTGTTTCCAAGTTCTGTGCTGTGGTTTAAACAGCTTCAGACTGTGTCCTCTTGTCGACCTGTGTGAAGTACTAGTCTCCAGTTTGAGAAAATTTTCCTCAGAAACGACTTGTCCAGACCCTTGAGTATCTTGAATACCTCAAGCATATGTCCTCTTTCTCTCCTCTTTGCCAGGGTTGTCAGATTGAGATGATTCAGCCGGTCTTCGTAGGATAATTGTGCAATGTCCGGAATTGGTTTAGTTGCATGCCTCTGCACTCTCTCAAGCTTAGTTGTGTCTTTTTTAAGATATGGGAACCATGCCTGGATGGGCGATGGCGTACTCCATCCTTGGACGAATGGAATAACCATTGACATTTTCCATGCAATGGGGAGCTGACATTACTGGAGAGAAAGGCACAAAATCTTGAGCAGTGGATATGCCAGTTGATTAGCACACGATTTAAGCAACATTGGATGCATGTTGCCTAACCCAGCAGCAGATGATTTATAGAGAGATTGAAGTGATAGCAGTACATCTTCAAATTGTAAACCCAGGAGAGGCATGTGACTATCTACTCTCTGATGTTCAGAAGCTTCTGATACAGGAATAGTATCCACATAAACACTTTCAAAAGCTGATGCTAGAGTTGCAGCCATATAATTGCTACAGTTGCAGCCATGCATCATCTGTCAAGCTACCCATCTTCTAACCTCAGGGGACCGACAGTTGGACAACCCAAGCAATAACCTTGAGGTTTTATATCTTTCCCAAGCAGCTTTTCTTCTGGCTAGTAGGCTGGAAGGGGATTAACTTTCCACAGTATTTTGTTGCTGTGGGATGGGTTGTTTTTAACAGGAACATACTCTTGTATCAGTGGGTGAACAACCTTGAGGAACCTGCCATAGACCCCCTCAACATCTAGGTAGGAAAACTCCAAGTCCCAATCTATTTCACTTGAGTCTTTTGGAAATAGGATCATATTTCCCATGGCACTACCTCCTACGATTCCTTACTGTCGAGGTTGTGGGGCGGTGAGAAGAGGTAATCAAAGAGGTGATCACAAAGGGTAGGACAGGCACTCCAGAAGGACGTTGATGCTTTGCTTACCTGGTCTGGCTCATGGCAACTTCCCTTCAATTTACGAAAGTGCAAGTGATGCACGTGGCGAACCCAGAAACGAAAGCAGAATACAAGATGGGTGGCAAGACTCTGGGACAGCTACACAATGAGAGAGACCTTGGTTATCGTGGTCGACAGCAGTCTACGCTTTCCATTTAACACACTGACCCAGGCTGTTTCTAAAGCCTCTCCAGCTGATACTTAGGACTATCAAAAGGTCGTTTGAAAAGATCACAACCAGGACCTTCCTCTTTCTGCTTCAAATCTGCTCATTCGACCCATTTCTGGAATATGGAAACTGTGTATGGACCCATGTACCGAGGAGACCAGGATGCTGTAGAAAGAGTTTTGAGGAGGACAACCAAGCTAGTCAAGACACTTCGACACCTATCATATAAAGACAGGTTGATACAACTGAGAATGATGTCTATGTACTTACCGACGCCAGCGTGGTGACATGATCATGACCTATCAAATCTTGACCGGGAAAATTCAAATCAACCAGGAGGAGTTGTTCGTCATTGCAGACAGTCACAGGACCCGAGACACTCTCTCAAGCTTCAAAACCGCAAGTGAACCACTCTCCGGAGACAGTCCAAAGCTTTCCAGTCCGTGTGTGAATACATGGAACAGCCTACCTGAACTCATTCACATCGGCACCCTTCCGTAAACTCATTCAAAAAACTAGCTCGACAAGTACTGGAGTATACATGTAGATAGTCCGTCCCTAAACTAGCCGATAACTGAGCCGACTTGAGCGGGAGCCCACAGGCCGTTCTACCGGCCTATATATCCCGTACCGATAAGTAAGTAAGTAAGACAGTGAACACAGCATGACATTGGTGTAAGTATTTGCACAGAGCCAATTCTGTCATAGTCAGTAGTGACTATTAGATCCAGTATATTTCCTGAGCGTGGAAATGTCGGCTCGTTTGATCCACTGGGTCAGGCCTAAACTGAGAAATGTCTCCAAAAATAGCTTCCCCACCCCTGATGCTGAAAGAGTCCGGTCATTTTGTTTCCAATGAAGTGAGGCCAAGATGAAGTCTCCCAGTAATAGTACCTCATTGTTTGAACAGGCTGAAAGCAAACAATCAATGAGCCTCGAGTTTTCAAGATCAGAGTAGGACAAGGAAGGAGGACAAGGAAGACACTGCAATCACAAGCAAATTGAGATCAACCTTTCATTTTACTTCAACTTATTAGTGTGTTACATACCTAAGGAAAATAAAACTACCACACTTTTACACCCAGCATTCAGCAACCCCTCACTTTGACAGAACAACTTTCAGTAGTTATTGTTATTTCAATCTTGATTATTTCGAGGATAACTAGATAACTTGACAATCGGGTACGGTCATTTGGCAGCAGCTCTACATCGGCACATCAGGCGCTTTTAAGACATGCAGTGCATTACTTGCTGTATTTGTTCTGCAAATGACGTCGTATTATATTTGGAATGCTTTTACCCAAGGCAATAGATACTTTTACCTTTATTCTAAAGTAACTGGTTAAAATATGTGTAATTTGAACAGATTCCAGTGAAATTTTAATATCATTTCTGGTGTTGTAGCTATCATAATTACCGAAGTTTTTTAATGACGTCATCCTTTGCATCACTCAGCAGAAGCCATTGAATTTGAAACATTCTAAAAATAGCCGAATTAGCTTTTTCAAAATGAATTTTCATATATGCACGATATTGTTTTGTTTTTGTCTTTTCGAGACGCATCAAACGATATATTATAATATTTGTGAAAACAAGTTACGCTGTACTTCCCATAGCGTTAGCATTAGTGAAGTGAGAAAAATAAAACTTCACACTTTGGTGACGTCACTAAAACTGGAAGCTGCCAACTTTTTTGACTGGGGGCCCTCTCATACGGCCCAAATACGGCCTTGGTGAGCACTTTGCTGTTTCACGTTTCACACACACCAAGGCACTCATACGAGATTCGGGAAGATTTTCTTTCTAATATAATATTCTTAGGTAAGAAACATTCTATATACCATTGAGGTACATGATAGTGTTTTGAAAGATGCATAGTAACCAACTAGTTAAGTTTTCTAACCGTTTTAAAACGCCATGTGAAAATGGCCAGTATGACAGTACTTCAACTTATCTACTTCTGTAGCTTAAGCTTGTATTCAGATTAGAGTTCAAGCTTCCTATGTCGTTTTCATTGTATGGTGGTCGTAGTCAGTCGTAGTGAGCATGATGTCAGCAACATTTTTGACGCTTTTGGTCCAATTTCATATTTATATAAGAAGCAGGATAAAGGTCACGATTGGCCTGTGGGACCTATTCAAATCGAGCTCCGTTTCCTTCTACACTGTCTCGTCTCATCCATCTTGAGTTGGCACATCGTACATACAATGTGCCCAGTGCTCATCAATTTTTGCCTTAAGCTGATTCACTTACACAGCAGAGACCATATGCAGTGGCGGAGAATTCCAGTCATTAATGACTCAAACTGCAAACAAGTTGCGTCGGTCCTTGTTGGTGATGTGGGGCTTCTGCAGTTTCCATTGATGGCCCCTAGTGGTTGGAGCTGCAGGCAACTGAAAGAAGGCCTCAGGATCCAAGTTGATGCCAGAGTGGAACATCTGGAATAGCATTATCACATCACCTCTCCTTCTCCCATGGTACAGTGATGATAGTCCAAGCGATCGCAGCCTCTCTGGATTGGGGACATCACAGAGACCAGGGACCAGCTTTGTGGCGCATCTTTGGACCCTCTCGACCAACTTCTGATCTGCTCGGTTGTACAGGCCCCACTCATTGTTTGCATACTCTAGGTGGGGCCTCACTAGAGTCTTGAACAGAAGTGGGAGTGTTGTCATGTCAATGTGTTCAAAAACGCGCTGCTTGATAACAGCCATGAACTCTGGATACCTTTGTGACTGCTTCCGCTGCCTGCTTCCTGAATTTGAATTTGCTGTCCACATGAATTCCGAAGGTCACATACCACCTTAGACCACTCCAGTCAAGTGTCTCTCATAACATTGAGTGATTTGGAGCTTCAGAACCGATGTGAATTCATTGAAAGGCATCAGCCAGTGCTCGGACCAACATGCCAACGCATCCAGACCGTCCTGCTGTTGACATTTACTTTTTGTACATGAAATCTGGTCGTAAAATGATTACTATCGCTTTCTTCGCGTAAAATGATCCATAAAGCATGTGTTGCAGAAGTTTCTTAAATATTTTGTATATAGTGACCTATTGTGACCTGACCTTGACCTTCAATATTTGCCAATAATCTCACTTTCGATCATGCGGGATGTGTATCATACCATTAAGAGCACTTTGGGTGAGCATGGTCGCAATCAAAGGCTTCGGATGGAAATTATGGCCCGTATGCTGAAATACATCGATTTTGAACTTTGACCTGACCGTGACCTAACATGAGACCTCAATTTGACATTTTTCGAGAATGCCTTAGATTTGTATTTTTGATCGTTTTCGAATGCCGCCTTGCGCGTCTCGCTGCAATCATTTGTTCGTAAGATAACCAGGGGGCGTTTAACGCCCCCCTCAGTCAATGGTATTCAGATCAGACCCCAGTCAATGCCAGGTTAAGTTATGTTGACCTTGCAGCAGAGCCTGCCTCGAAACCTTGTTGACATGGACAGCTGCTCTGATAATACAGCATGTTATCCACTTTCTACCATCGATTATCACATTGGCTCCAGAAAGTCAGCATTGCTTATGTGCTTTGATTCCGCATTTGTCTCCATTTGCAGGACTGATTGACTTCCTAGCCGTTTGCGTGTGTCGGGCAGCACAGCCTTGTTATGAGTGGGCCTGCGTCGGTGACGACTCCGCGGGAGGAGATGGTGATGGCGGCCTCGCGGTTCCTCAGGAACGCCAAGGTGGCCGGCAGCAGCGATGAACAGAAGCTGGCCTTCCTCCGGCAGAAGGGCATCACCGAGGAGGAGATCAACGAGGCGGTGCTGCGCAGTCCGTCTGTTGCCTATAGCCTGCACAGTGTGAGTTCGTATTGTTCTCGGCGCTTATTGGCGGTCCCACAGTGAGGGTGGTATTGCTTACAGTGTGAGTTCATTAGCAGTCTTAGATTAACGCGAACAAAAGATGAAGAGCAGAGTATGTGAACACGGGAGCATAACTCACGTTTTGTTAGCAATAGGATGTTGATTAAGAGCCGGTCGTATGTGACGGCTGATGTGTCTGACCCACCGATCACCCTCCATTGACTGCTGACCCACCGATCATCCTCCACTCACTGCTGACCCACTGATCATCCTCCGCTGACTGCTGACTCACCGATCATCCTCCACTGACTGCTGACCCACGGATGATCCTCTGCTGACCCACTAATCATCCTCTGCTGACTGCTGACCCACTGATCATCCTCCGCTGACTGCTGGCTGACCCACTGATCATCCTCCACTGACTGCTGACCCACCGATCATCCTCCGCTGACTGCTGACCCACTGATCACCCTCCGCTAACTGCTGACCCACCGATCATCCTCCGCTAACTGCTGACCCACTGATCATCCTCCGCTGACTGCTGACCCACGGATATCCTCTGCTGACTGCTGACCCACGACATCCTCGCACTGACTGCTGAACCCACCGATTCATCCTCTCTGACTGCTGACCCACTGATCACCCTCCGCTGACTGCTGACCACTGATCATCCTCCACTGACTGCTGACCCACGACTCATCCCTCCGCGGACTGCTGACCACCGATCACTCGCTGACTGCTTGACCGCCATCTGATCACCTCCGCGACTGCTGACCCACCCGATCATCCTGTGCTGACTGCATGACCCCACCGATCATCCTCCGCTGACTGCTGACCCAGCTGATCATCCTCCGCTGACTGCTGACCCACCGACATCCTCTGCGACTGCTGCACACACTTATCATCCCCACATGACTGCTGACCCCACTGATTCCATCCTCCACGACTGCCTGACCCCACCGATCAATCTCCGCTGACATGCTGACCCACTGATCATCCTCTGCTGACTGCTGACCCACCAATCATCCTCCACTGACTGCTGACCCACCAATCATCCTCCGCTGTCTGCAGAGGATGAAGCGGAACAATCCAGCACTGACGAACCCTCTCAAACACTTTGTTTTGTATACGGTTTGTTCATGCTTTTTTAACTTTTACATTATTCACACTGAGTTATGAGCGGTTGCTGTGTATGGGGACTGAGTTGTGCTGGCATTCGAAACATCAATGCTATTCTGGCGTCACGAGCCCTGCATAATGTTGTTTTTAATGGTTCAGGCCCAATGGGGCGATCTTTCATTGGATGTGATTAAAGGGATCATAGTTTTTATGTTAGGTGCCCGCTCTGTATTGTTTGCGTCTTTTCTCAAATGTGTATTCTGCTTTTTCTTCAGACCCGAACGTGTACTTTGATGGGGATGCGCCAAAGCTCCCGCTTCATGGGCGCCCTGCAAGCGGTCTGTAATGTTATTGTGGTGTTTTTCGGTGGAGGATACATCATCTATTATATTGTCAAGGTAAGACCTTACTTAATGCTGAACTATGTCTTATGGCAGACAGAGAGCCATGTGCAAAGTGTTTTGTTGGGAGCTAAACAAAAATGGCGCTGTGAATGCGTTTGACCTGTGTTTGTGTTTAGCGTTGCTTGTGTATTGCATTATTGTACTTGAGGACAGGTATTTGTGGTATCTCCTCCAGCTATCAATGGGCCCCGATTCTCCGCGTGTTTAAGCTGTCATCACAACCACCTTGAAGATCACATCTTGTTTCCCAAAAAAAGTGTTTTAACTTAACTGTCATTTTAGTTCATTATTCCCGTAAAACGTATGGTTTTTGATAACTTTTTGTCTTGTCCCACGAAATGTGGTGATTGGTCAGCCTCCGCGGCGTTACGTGTCGTCGTTTACGCTGCGCGGATATAGTTGGCTATCGTATAACATAACACTGTTGTAGATATATTAAAATAAATATTTATTTTACACTTTTTCAATATTGATCAGTATTTGGTTTATATATTTATTTTTTGGTTAGCATTCATGCTAGCCCGTATAAAACATCATATTCCTCTGGTATTTATTGGTGACCAAAACACTGTTGAATACATCAAAAGCTTTCTGAATTACTTCACCATCTGGTCACAAACAAAAGGCAGCATTCCGAATCACAGGTGATTTACACTATATATATATATATATTATATATATATATATATATATATATATATAATATATATATATATATATAATATATATATTTATATATGGTAATATTATATAATAAATATAATATATATTATCACGAAGCTAAATCACGATGATTTACACCAGGTGATTATTTCCCCGTGCCATGCCGTTGGTGACGTGTCTGATTGCCGGTCCGCCTGCAGACGTACGTGTTACCGTGGCTGACGGGCGCTCGTCACCGCTCCTCGGTGGACCGGCTAGCCGCGCTGCAGACCAGTCTGGACACCTCGGTCCGCCAGCTGTCCGACTCGCTGCGATCTCTACACAGCCAGGTGGAGGAGCAGCAGCGGGCGCTGTCCCAGCTGCGGCCGGCCGCCGCCGACCAGGCGCAGCTGCAGCGCGAGCTGGCGCAGCTCCGAGCTGAGCTCGCCTCGCTCAAGGGTCTGATGCTCAACAGGTGAGCAGCAGGCTGGTGCCACAGGGAAAACTTCGTAGCTATTTTGGATAGTTCATGTCTCCCAGTGCTGAGTTCTCAAACCTCCCTGCCCGCCTCCCCCGATACGGTGCTCTGGGGTCCCCTAACCATCTCAGGCATTCTGCAGAATGCCCAGCCAGGCATTCTGCAAAATGCCTAGGCAGTAGGCAATCTGCAGAATGCCTGATTTTTTATGTTTTTAGCTATTTAATGTAACTGTTTGTAATGGATTGCCTACTCACATCGTTTATTTGGAGTTACTGACACTGGGTTTTTTAACATCATTTTCTGAATCAAACCATAGCTTTTATTTTCCCATATTCACGCTAGTTGCTGAGATATTCAAAAGACCCAAGGAACTGGCTGGTAGCAAAGAGTTATCGGTTAGACCCCAAATGTCTTACCAATACTAGAAACATTGTTAATATCGAAGTATCGATGCAATTTTGCTAGCACATCATTAGCGCCTGCCAACAGTATTTCAACAAAACAGCTCGTGAACGCTGATAGTAGCTGCCGAACAGAGCTTTGACGATCATTTCGCTTTTAGACGGTTTGTTAACATTGCCCGTATGTCTTAGGTGCACCTTGAACTTGAATGGTCGATTCCATCTAGTAGATGCATGATCATGTATGTTCGTCTTGTTTGAGTTGAATGAATAGGCTCTGCAAGCCTATTTTAGGCGATAGATATGTTGCTCTTTTCGATGATTTCTCTCTGTATGCGGGCTTTGTAGATATGATGGATGATAAGGCTCTGCTCCCTATCAGCAGAGATGATGCATTCTACCGCTGCGAGTTTTCTCTCCAACTTGGTGTGGTATCTTCTCCAACTTGGTGTGGCACCGTTTTACATCGCATCTTCTTTCCTCCAATTATGGTGGCGATCGGTTTATCGATAGCGAAATGAAATAATATAAATGAACATTTAAAGGGACACTGCCACCTTCCCAAAAGTTCTCAAATGTACAGTCTCGGGTCAATTTTCCGTCTCAGGGCTAGTATAAAAATCCGAACTAGTAGTGTGCAGCTCTTCCCTAGGTGGCGCGCAGTCCGGCGGGGTCAGATTTGGCGAGTGTTGCGGGCTTGCTGCAGTGCTGGAATTGAGAACCACTTGACTTACTAACGCACCTGACACGCGGAAGGGGTGCGCACCGCTGACCTCTGCTTCGAAGCTGGGGTGGAGAGGGTGAGGAGTGGGACTGGGGATAAAGTGACTGGGTACCGCGCTGACTACAGCCGCCGCGCTGCCGGGCTGTCTGGCATTGATTGCGTAATGCGCAGTGGGATTCGAGGCATGAATCGAACTGTCTGGATTGTTCGACACGTAGAATGTCTGAAAGGAGAGGTGTGATTAACCCTTGCCAGTGAAGCGTCCGATACATACGTGACCGTGCAGGGTGGGGATGGGTGACAGGGGAGTGGGGTAACGACGAC
>VOPJ01006282.1:24621-36875 GCA_014673585.1 Semibalanus balanoides
GACCAACCGTCAGCTGACGCTATTGCAATTGGATGAGACGCCGATGCGCTTATACATTGTGGTTCCTGTTAACTGAATCTACCGCATCTGCCGCATTTGAGTCGTTGCCATGGAAACGTGAACAGACTCTTTTCCATTTGGTATCTCCGGAATCGGAGGACCAAAAAAACCTCGGTCGGGAAAAACTTCATTAATGCTGGGCAATCAAAATCCCTTCGTAAAAGTAAAAAAACTTTCTTTACATTAACTTTACTTCATTTTACATGAACTTTCCTTCATGCCTATCATTTTGGTAAGTAGTGGTGGCGGACTCGACAACCTCAATTGGCTGGAAGAAAACTGAACTTTGAACGGCGATATTGGGCGACTGGGCGCGAATTTCAAAAAACGGACTTCATGGTGCTTATCAAATTTGGCTGTTCTTTAACATATCAAATTTTACTTTGAGTGGACAGTGTCCCTTTAATTGATATCATGTTATCATGACAATCCATTACACCAATACAGCAGCAGGTCACAAATCACAATAACCATCTGTCCAATCCAATAAGCAGCTGTATCTGTCTGTATCTGTACCAATAACCATCTGTGTCACAAATCACAATAACCACCTGTAAAGATCAGCCGTCAATGTCGACTGTAACCGTAACATATATGTAACCGCTACAAAAATAATAACAAAATACAATCAATCAGACGAATCCTGCGGTCTCACCGAACCGTTCACATTTGCTGGAAGGCCAGCGTCAGAAGGCTGTTTGGCACCTCCTTCCCATTCTCCAGCATGTCCGCGACACCCTCCATGATGCGACAGGATGCATAATATTTCACTTTTTCCCACTCATCTGGGTGATCTCCTTGCCAGCGGAACAGCCATCACATCGTTATACTGTACCTGGTAACTGTCCCGTTCATGGTCTGTCGCCGCCTGCACCTTCACAGGGGTCTCCCCTGCCCGGCTGGTAAGTCAGCGGCCACCTCAGACCGGCCAGAAGAGCCGGTCTGAGGTGGCCACTGACTTATCCAGCCGGGCCTGAGGTATGCCACCTGAGCCGGGCTCGATGAGGCAGTGGCCACCTTTACCCGGGTGGATGGGCCGCGACCTTCCTCCATGGTGAAAAACACGTCTCCAGTCGCGTCTTGTCCGTCATTTTGTAGCATGCTGAGAGTTTCCTCCAAGCTGACTTGCTGCTCTGCTAGTGTTGAGTAGCTGCCTGTTATTTGAACAAGAGCAGCGTCCGTGTCTCTCCCAATGATATCGAGGACGACCTGGTCAAGTTCGTCGAGGCCATCTTCGCTTCCAGCCCCTGATCGGGAAAGCCGATCGCGCTTGTCTCTGGTTGCCTTTATTTGGTTGGCGACTGCGCCATGCTTCAAGGACTCGATCGTTGCGCCTTCATTCATCAGGCCCAGTTCAGCCCAGTTCTGCGCCTCTTAGCATGGCCGGAAGCTCCTCACGTCCCAAGCTTGCGTTGCCAGTATCTTGAGCCAGGACCTGGGTAGAGGACGACGGAGAAGCCGTGCTTTGCTGGTTGATGGGAGCTCTAGTTCTGGTGGGTCTGGCTGTTGACTTCATCGTCCTACCCTCCAGGCTGCGTGCCGTCGTCTTCCCTCGCTTGTTCGGAGGGGCCGTGGACTTGCGTCCTTTTCCCCTCGCCGCCATATCGCAAAAGAGAACAAGGATGTTACAATGGCAAAGAACAATGTCCGTTTACGCGTTTATTCCGCGGATGATTTTCCATAACTACTCTCTCACACTGTACCGACAGATGTACCCCGTCACGCCCCAGCATGCCTGGGGGGGGGGGGTACTCCATGTTCACCATGGTTACCGGTGACCGTCTGAACCGTGTGGCCCAGATGCGGTTCACCGCCAGACGTCGTTGCTCGTATCGTTCAGGTGCCACGGCCCTTTGACGTGTTTTGCTCCGCGGTAGGATCGGAAGAATCTATACCCGGTCAACTCCCAGCGCCATGAGCCCCAGCTCCAGCAGGTGCAGATCCCGCGATAGTTCGGGGAGGTCCAGGTCGCGGTGACTGATATCGTTTCCTCCGATCATCAACACCGCCTGACTAGGGCGTTGGGCCCTTGCGATATAGAGCAGCCGGGTTCGGTGCTGCTCGCTTGATATAAGCCCGCCTGGAATACCGGCTGCTGACATCCCATGTGCCTCTCGGCCGCTCGCAATTAGATGCCGCCTTAATCGCGTAGCATGACTGCTGCCAAGAATGAGTAGGTTCATCTTGGCGCTGCCGCGTTCCTCACCACCACGAAGGGTCTCCAACCAGGTCCAAAAAGACGCACGTCCGGGGGGTTCGCTGGATGAAGCCACAGTGACCGGCGCGAGTGGCCCCGCGGCCCGAGGCCGCGGTGTCGTTTCATAGTCATAGTCATAGTCATAGTATATTTCCATCAAACTCAACATCTCATACAAGCATATCGGATTGGTGCCAGCCTAGTGGCTCTATATCTAGGCACCCTCCACTCAGCTTCCCCACCACCACCGACAGGCAGCGCCGCCCCGCTCGCCCCCGGACACCACGGCCCCACCCCACAGTGTTAAAAGTTTTCAGCGACGGCCGCCAGAGCGCATGAGGACGCCGCTCCGCCCCGAGCTGCGCGGTTCAGTTCCGTCATGGAGGAGCATACCGCTCCGTTTCCAATAAGTACGGACTGGAAGGAGGCGGCAACAGCCGCCTCTTGGGTTTCTGTCAGTCAAATGACCTTCAATAGAACTTCCACTTTGTGGGCAGATGGTTTACAAATCAGGCATAGCATGAGTTAGATTTTGGAAAAAGTATGGCTCGGGAGCGAGCAAATTTGATTGGCAAAACCAATATGAAAATGCCTGATCCTTCGTTTTTGTAGCCGCCAGTCGCCCGTTGTATCGTCGGGAGGTGAGCGCTGGGTACAGAATCTGACTGGCAAGGTGAGTTCGAGCCGCTTCGGCGCTCGCTGTTTGTCCTGGCGGATGAAAAAATCCTGTGGCTGCGGTGGCAGCGCGTGCACACCGTCAAAGCGTCAGATGTGAAGCCAGCGAACCGGGCGAGGAACCTCCGTTCCTCGCGCAGCAGTGTCAGGACGTTTAACTTTCGTCTCTAAATTCTGCCGGTGACTTGGAATTTGCGTGAATAGGAATGGTGGGGTCAGGGCCTGCGCAACAAGCTTAGCTTAGCGGTGGGCCCTTGATCTCGGGAATCCATCCCATCAAAACATTCGGAATCAATTTATTAAAAAAAAAAAAAAAAATCCATTTTGAGGAGACTGTATGAATCCAATTTTGAATAGGTGAGCGTTGAGATCTGGTGTCTTCAACCTCAGCCTTGTATTCTCTGTATCTCCTCCGAGGTGTTACGTTATTTTTACGTTGTTATTGTTATCATTACTACCATTGTTACGTTAGCGGGTTCTCGCTTTCATGTAGACACCTCACTCGCCGCAGTGTACATACAAGTGTTACTGTAAGGGGGGTATATTTAACGGGCGGAACATGTTAAGGAAATTTGCGACTCCACCACAGCACAAACGATCGCAATGCCCTATCGGGTTGCTGGCCCTACACTGCCCACGCCCCACTGTTCACATCAGTGGGGGCGGGAGGCAGATAGGGTCCCCGCTGTATGCATCAGCGGCGCCGGCGCCTCACCTGTGCCGGGCGGCCTGCCGTCTCGCTGTCAGTTGTCTTCACAGGCGTTCCAGCAGTTCACAGCACTTCACAACACGATCACTTCGCCACGGTCCGATCACAACTGACCTCCGTTCCCCAGCCATGACCCGTCATCGCCTCGCTTCCGCGTCCCGCCCCATGACGTCACAAAACCCAGACTACAACTGCAGTAGATATGAGATGTCAGAAACGCGCCACAGGTGACGCACCGCACGGGATAAACAAACGATTCGTGCCACGCTACGACGGGAAAAGGAAAAGCTGTCTACTGGTGAGAATTGATAATAATCGAATAATTGAAGCTACATAGCACTACTCCCCTTTCTCAAGTTTTTCGTCCCGAAAAGAAGAAAAGAACAAGAGGGTTTACAAAAAATACCTATGGTAACACATAACGTAACATAACACTGCCATCACACTGCAGAAAAAAACACCGACCACCGGTCACCACCTCACTAATGGCCCAACCACTCCGGCAGCTTGGGGAGGATTCTCTCGTACCCGGCCTCGGACAGGTGGATTCTGACCTGTCTAGTGACCTGTTGATCCGCCTGAGGAGAGACTCGGCTGCCCCAGCTGACTTCGGGAGGTGGAAAAAAAGTGGCAGTGCTCCCTGGCCACCGATTGGCTGAGTCTAGCCTCCTCCGGCGAGACAGGTCAGCTGGTGACCTGTTGATCCGCCTGAGGAGAGACTCAGCTGCCCCAGCTGACTTCGGGAGGTAGGAAAATTGGCTAATACTGGCTTATTAACCGTTCATTTGGCCAGGTCAGCCATAAACGGTGAGTTTTTGTGGAGTACCGTGTCGTCCCGTGTGCACCGTGGGCACATGCCCTATTTCGTGTACTGATCGCGCTAGCCAGGTCCAATCAATGTTCCGAAGGGCTTGGCTGTTCATCCATGATGCCCCAGATCGGCCTTTCAAGGGCCCCGGTCGACCATCTATTTGTCCTGTTCGACCCTCGAGGGGATCAGCTAACCTTCCAGGATCCCTGGCCGACCCTCCAAATTGGAAGGTCGGCCTTGCCCTTGACTGTGAGCATTATTGTGCTACAAAAAACACACAACAATGGAAGCGTATTTAAGGAACTGCGATGTTTGTTTTTGCTGGTCATGCTCATTTTCGCCGAACCAGGAATACAACTCCGTCAGAAGGGTGTGAAGCGTGACGATAAGCGGGGGTAGGGGTGGTACCCTCCTTCAGTGGTGTACCGAGTATACTGTCATTCAGGGCATGACCAGATCTTTTGAACCCGAGGCGCCCATGCAAAGCTGGCGCCCCTCCGGCCAGTGACCACGCCCCTCCGGCGAGTGACGGAGCCCCTCCGACTAGTGACGGTGCCCTCTCGGGCCAGTGATGCCGCCCCTGGTTAGTGACCCCTGTCGATCGAATGGCTCCCCTCAAGGCAATTCAAAAGTCCTTTGTGAATTTCTGCTACGCCACCACCTCCCTGTGCCGAGCCAAGCCCCGCTGCCAACAGAATGTCAAATAAAACAATGGGTCATAAAATTCGTTTTTTTCTCGACATGCCAGGCAACGCGAAATTAAAGAGCACAAATAACTTACTGTATTAGACCACAGGCCCTATTTCGTACATATAACACAATTATAATTTTCCTTCCTCTAAAGGTGCATCTGGTTTGGACAAACCAAGATGGAAAGAACTAACTAGCATCTCTGGACTCTGATTCACACCAAAATTCACCAATAGCCTTTAAGATTCATTATACACGATAATCCGCAGACATCACACTTGCACGACTTCTCGTTAGTGCGAAGATATATTATCGCTAGGCTTCCTAAGATTACTGCTGCACTGTGCACACAACCATCCTGCTATAGACCTCACGGCTCCCACTTACTCAGCTTCTCGCCGATGTGACAACACTTGTGACTCACTATACACTGTCCTGACTCCTGGGTGCCTACGATGCACGGCGCGACCGTCGGCGCATGAATTCCTCCACAACCTCAGCAGCAGACGGCACTAGCTCGGGATGGGCTTGCATCAGGGCCATGCCGGTGATGCAAGCAAAACGTGGCTGCTGCAAGCATGCAAGCAGCAGCCAAAATGCAGTGATGCAAGCAAAACAGGAGCGCCTGCTCCTGTCCGACGGTGTTGCGCAGCCACGTTTTGAGGCGTCGTAGGAGCGAGAAGGAACGCTCCGACACGGCAGTAGACATCGGCCTACATGCAGCGAACCGGAGCAGCCGCAGAATCACCGGAAATCGGTCTTTGTCGCACTGCTGGATGGCCGCTTTAAAGGTCTTTGCAGTTGCGATATGTCATGAAATGTGGGGTGTATAGCTAAATTACATGATAATCCTAGCATAATTGTCATGTTTTTAGACCCGGACACCTCCTTCATCTCAAGATATGTGATCAAACAGGCGATTCTGGCATCCTTCATTCCCCCTAATTCTGTGAATTTGGCCACCATGTTATGGCCACTCGCGTGGTAGAAGTGAAACAACGTCTGGAACCAGCTGATGTCGTCACCCTTGAAGCCATCGCTGTTGGGCAGCAGGTTTCCAAACGTCAACACGCTCCGCTCGTGTTTGGCGAATCGCACCTTCAGCTGCTCCAACAGCTCATCCAGGAACGGGAGATAAATTTAGTCTCTCCAGTGCTTCTGAAATGCGTCCCTCCCGCCTCCGTCTGCGCCTTCACCTCCTTCAGCCTCCCCTGCTTCTGGCGCAGCAGTTGAGGCTACTGCTGCTCTGCGCCTACATGGTGGAAGCTGCTGACTGGAGCCAACGCCAAGGGAGTCCAGCTTGGCGTGCACTTCTCTGTACAGGTCCTCAATCGACGTCTCCGCCTTCTCCCGCTTCTTCTGAAGCACCACCCGCACGTCCCTCACCATATCCACTGCCACAGCGAGATCTTCCTCGTCGCTTTGGAGTTTCCTGGACAACGAGCGTGTGACGGCAGTGATGTCGGCCAGACAGTAGAGTGTCGCGATGAACTTCGCGTTACAGACCGCTTTCAGCAGAGGTCCAGCCTTCGACGCCGTGTTGGAGTCCGTCCACCGCTCCATCTGCTTCAGTGCGAGTACCACCGCATCAAGGAGTTCGATGAAGCAGAGGATAGCGTCATGTCGCTGCACCCACCGCGTCGCACAGAAGTATTTTAGCCTCTTCCGCTTGCTCTCTGGGCACGCATGAGCCACAGCAGCGTCGAAGACGTCACGTCGTTTGGGGCTTGACATCACAAACTCAACGATTTGGCTCACAGTCTCATATGCATTTCGAGTGCTTCGCAGCTTTGACGAGGTGACCAGGGCCATTTTTTTCATCGGGGTCAGCTTTGTGCCATTTCCCGGAGACTATGGTGCCGGGGAGGGGGAGGGGCCTGGGGTTGACACCCCCTAGCGGATTCCTCCTCTCGGAGCCTAGGGATTTGATCCGGGCGGCTACCTCCCGGAACCGGCACCACCGGGAATTGAACCCGGGGCCGTGGAAGTCCGAAGACATACCACGGAGCTACCAGCTCCCCACCAGGGCCAGGTTCAGCGAGTGCGAGCCACAGTGCGTGAATACCGCTCTTGGGTTCAGCGACTTTATGACTGCTGCAGCTTCTTTGACCTCTGAACTCATCACCGCTGCCCCATCATGCGCCTGTCCGACGCAGAACTTGATGTCCAGATTGAGCTCCTTCAACACGCCAACGATGACCTCGCCGATTTTCCTCCCCGTCAACTTCGGTTCGATCTCCTCACCTTCTTGCACTTCAGAGAAGTCAATCTCGAAGGACTCATGATGCGCATATCAAAATCCCACGAAGCACTGCTTCGCCTCTCCTTGTGTGTCCACGTATCTGAGACAAAGACTGAGCTGCTCGTGGCTAGCCCCCACCGGTAACAGTTGGCAGCACTCGGGCGTTTGGGCGCTCAAAAACTACTAGACCATAGGGTTCCCATGTTAAAGCGACGATTTTTCAGGACAAGTTTGGCGTCAAGCCTTATGGGGCACAATTTAAATTTCCGTACTTCTCAACATATAGCTATGAGGCTTGGCTACAACGTTTCTATTTACCATTTTTCGATATTCTGGGCACAAAGGGGCGAAATCGGCTTGGGGGTTAAAAAATATTGGAGCGCCCAATGCCGACCTTGGCGTAGCATGGAAGTGGCGACTGCAGCGTCATCTATAATGCTAGTAGAGGCGCTTAGTGTTGATACCGCTCGCCCATATGTACCAAAGATACTGAAATCTATCCTATTTCGACTATGCTTCAGTAGATTTGCTGGAAGTGAATTCAATAAATTTAATATATGTAAATGCAAGTTAATGATACAATACAGTACTGTTAATTTATCATAGACAATTTTTTTTTCTCAAAACAAATGCATGTTGTCTAATTCATTTGGGCGCTACATTCCTTACCGTTCTACCCGGTGTCTAGTTACCCTGGCTCGTGCCCAGCCACGTCCGTTGTCTCGTCAGCTAAGACGGTGTAGGCTGCACCGCTGTCACACGACATGATCATTTCTACGATACGTTGCTGCATATGTTGGGTTTCTGGTACTCTTGTATTGCAGCCTTCCACAGATACCATACGCCGACAACGCCGCGTCCGACCTTGTCCGGCGTCTCCGCCAGACTGCCCGGCGCCGGGTCGCATACCACACGCACAGTTCAAGGGCGCGCCGCAAGGCGGCGCGCACCGCAGGCCGGCCGGCGACTAGCGTCCCCTACATCTTCCCCCTGAGTATGGTCACTACATAGATCTCGGCACAACAAATATCTTCGATTATTAAACACGTGCAGATAGTTCAATGGCATGCTCCTCTAAAAAAAACATATCCCTACTCTGTTATTGCAAGCCTTCCACAGATACCAACACGACACCCGCCGCTCCGACCTTGGTCCGCGTTCTCCGCCAGACTGCCCAAGCGCGGATCGCATACCACCGCCACCGCCCACACGACAGTCAAGGGCGCACCGCAGGCCGGCCGGCGACTAGCGTCCCCTAACATCCTTCCCCCCTGAGTATTGGGTCACTACATGGTCGCACAACAAAGTATCTTCGATATTAACTGTTCAATAGCTATGCTCCTCTAAAAAAAAAAACATACCCGCTGTTAACGCCATCACCATGTCCCCTGGACCATATCACATACACAACTGAACCATATCCACTGTTAACACCAGCATCATATCCTTTGTACCATATCACAACACCGTATCACATACATCACACACACCCGTCGGACGCGCTTAGCTCTTCAGAGCCTTCATCCAAGGCGGCAGCCGATGCGAGATCCGAGCGTAGCCGGCTGCTGACAGGTGGACCCCATCGGTCATAAAAAACTCCGAGGCCGCACCTTCCGTCAGGGAGTACGTTGATTTATTCTTGCTATGACGGGCACGCTCTGTCACACATCGGCCGACTGCCACCACCGTCACCCGTGTCGTCCGCTGTTCACGGGCCCATCGCACCATATCCCGTTCCAGACGGAAGGCTTCCGTCTCCTCCCAGCTGATGCCACCGGTTGGCTCGCGGTCGCCGGTCGGCCGGTCACGAGAGGACCGCGGGGTCGGGCCGACCCAAACGACCGGGGCGATCGCAGCGATCGCCGATACGGTGGCGGTCACCGCCGATCAGAGATCCGCTCCCATCGGGCCGGGGGTGCCCGGCGGGGGTTACATATCGTTACCGCCCATCCACAGGGCCACCCCCGACGGTACTTGCTTGGGTCCGAGGTATCGGCCCAGGCGCGGACGACGCTGAGGAGCGCGCTCCGGTGTCTGTGCATCCTTTCCAGTGTTTGCCAATTTCGGCGGGTGGGACCCAGGTGTCCACCTGTCACCCATGTGCGCCTCCGTGGCGAACTGGGCGCGCCGCACCAAGCGAGTCTCCAATAATTAGTCCAGAGGGACGCGGGGGAAAGCGAGGCCCAGTGCCCGTGTCGGGTCCCCCACCGGCGTCGGGCGCGGCGTCCCGCCGCTGCCCTCCGCCGGACCGAGCCGCCCGGACGCAAGTTCCCCAAGTCTGGTATTATACAGATCTCTGGCCTCCTATTGGCTTGGAATGACGTCACCCAATTTGGCCCTCTATTGGTTTAGAATGACGTCACCAAAAACTACTGGCAGACCCAAATAGCAGCGCAGCGATCGGTTCGTATACCTTGTGAGTGCTTACATTAAGCCGGCGGAGGAGGAGATAGGTGTTGCCGAGGGGCGCACGCACCTTGTCGCCACAGGTCTTCCGCCAAGATCGGCGCACGACAAGCCTCAAGAAAAGGTTACGCAACCTCGCGCAAACGTGGCGCTGAAACCGCGCAAATGCGAGGTCACATGGCAGTGGCCATTGTATGGGTGGCACTGGGCGAACATGTATATACAATTATACAGAGGTCCGCTTGGCAGGGCGACGTTTCGTGTGCGATGCATAAACAATTGTAAACGGTATGTAGCCACCGCCAGTGGCTGGCCGCCGTGGAGCCACCGCTGTGGCTGGCCGCCGTGGAGCCACCGCTGGCGTCAAAATACCACCACTTTGTTCCACCAATATTCAAATAAACATAGTATTAATATTGCAACCTTGTATGATATTGTACCCTGATGTGGACCTGACCTGACTTAGATGAATCAGGTGGTAAAATGCACCGTCATATCAACTATATGTGAAATTAACCATACAGCATAGTCCTGCATGATTTCGTAAGATATTTTTCCGCGCATAGTTAAACTTTTGTGAACCTGACCTTGACCTTGCAAAACAATATTCACGATTGTGATTATGGTCGCAATCGAAGCTTTGGATGGGAAGCATGACCAATACACTTAACACGCGCACTGGAGGGGGCACTTTTATCATTTGTGCCCCCCTCGCATGTTGTTCGTGAATACCTCAAAAACTAAGCAGAACAGGACAATGTTTTTTGTGCGACATTTACGGCAACTCAATAGTGGATCGTTTGACGTAAAAAAATGGAAATCGGTTGGTTGACATGTTGATTATATGGATTTTAATTCCAAGATTGGCGGCCAGAACGAGGTTGGCGAAGCGATATCTCGGAGCCATCCGTAGATCGGAACGATTAAAAAACGCCATTCGGGCAGCCAATGTCCAATGTCATCCCTGAACCCAACTTTAGCACATTTGCTGGTGACCTGTGACGTCACAGAGGTCAAATTCCTAAATTTGTGGACATTTGGACAGATTGTCATTCGTGACCTCGTTAGAACACCTTAAGATATTAACCCAAGGTCACCCAAATTTCAAGAAAATGTAGATCATCATAGCACTACCTATCCTGTAAGTTTGTGTCCTCCCCCCTCTTCCAGTGGCTTAGGTGGCATGCCCCTCTTAACTCAGTGCGCGTGTTTAAACACCTCGATTTGACCCTATTATACCTGACCGTGGCCTGACATGTGAACCTCAATTTGAAACTTTTGTGTGTGCTATAGATGCGTCTAATGAGAGCTTTCCACCGCCGCCTTGTGCGTCCGTTGCAATATTGGTTCGGAAGATAACCAGGATGGCGTTTCGACTGAAGACCCTAGTCAAGTGCTCGGTTAATATCCCACTTGACAGTCAACAGAAGTATATTCATGTATATTGGGATTCGAACGCCATGGAAATCATTGAACTTTAACTTTTATCTGCAATTGTCACATAAGCATTTGTTGTAGTTCGAAACCAAATTTAATATTCTTACGCTTAAAATTCTTTCGCTATAATTTATAACCCATTAAACTTAAGTCGATTGTCTAAGCTATCGTCCGACGCTAAACTTAAGAAGCCGTCAATTTGAGTGCATACGTCACAGTGACGTCACGTATGGGCCAGAGATCTGTATAATACCAGACTTCGGGAACTTGCCGCCCGGACACGTCGAGTCCCGAGCGCTGTTCGGCTGCCGGCTCTCGCGAGAGCAAGAGCTGACGTCACGTGAGCCGACGCGTCATAGTGCGTGACGTCAGCTCGCGCGCCGCCGAACAGCCGCGAGCCGACCCGTTAGCAGCTGTGCTAGTGGTCTTTCTCAGAAAGCGGGAAAGGCGGGGGATACCGCTCGGCGCGCCAGCCACGTGACGTCACGTGAGGGGCGCAGCGTACGTGAAAAGCTGTGCGTGACGTCAGCATCTGCTCGCTGATTGGTCAATAGCAGGTTGCTAGGCAACCTGCTCTCGCGAAAGCCGGCAGCCGAACAGCGCTCCGATCCCCGGCGGATCTCACGTGGCAGCGGGTTCGGCGTCCCGGCCTGTTGGGAGCCATCCACACTGTGGGGCGGCGCCTCCCGAGCGACACGTTTTGGAGGCGGTGTCTCGGGTTCCCCAGGTGATCCGCTCCTGGGTGGCAGCTCGAATGTGAACAGAACGGCCTCGCGCTCGTCCGCACTTAGCAGGTCCTTATTAAATAGGTCGTCATCTTCGTCGTGATAATCCAGGATCTCGGCCAGTATGTCCTTATCAGCAACCAAGTCGGCCATGGGGTCAGTGCACTAGTCGGCTCGAAAAATCGAAGACTTCGGCTGCTCTCTATCACCAGGCTGTAGGATCTGTGGTCCTACCCAAGGCTAAAGAACAACAGGTTGTCTCGTTCCTACGTCACCAGCTCTGCACTAGATTCTAGGTTTTA
>VOPJ01006283.1:0-24126 GCA_014673585.1 Semibalanus balanoides
AACTGGTGACCGGTGCGGCCGGAGTGACGCTGCAATATAAGTGCTGATGGACCCGGTCTGTGAATTGGAGGCGGTCTACATATTCACAACACTAGTGTGTACCATATGTATTTCGTTTTATTGATAATCACAAACTTCGAAAATATTTTCAAAAATGTAGTTTAGACTTTCAGAATTTGTTTAATTCCGTGATGCAATCAATCCAAATTTCGAGATAGCAGCTTCCAAGAACTGTTAATTAGCTGATATGTGATGCTTTTCAATGCAGTTATCTAACTGTATTTTCTACAATTTGTACGGCCTAACTTAGATCGAAATCTGTCGGAAGTAACGTACTATGACGTCATTTTCTCGTGACACAACCCCCAAAAATAACTTTTGCTGACATGTTTAAAATGATGCCCGAAAAGGAACGTAAGGTTTGGCGTCGATAGCTGCATTCGTTCTTGATGTATTTCCCATATATATGTCTCTTACATAAATGGTGGCTGACGGCCCACAAGCCCCCGCCAAGGTGGAACATGGTGTGTTTACTCAGTTGATTCATTTCTTAATATTGTCTCAAACAGTGCCTTAATCCTCAGCCAAATTTGAATTGCAAAGAGTTCTCAAGAAGACTTATTCTCGCTTCCAGAATCTTCAATCCATTTCGGATTACTGCGTAACCACGTGGAATGGTGTTTTTCAATAATTATAGTATAGTGTTGTCAAGGCGACGCTTAGTCTACTTTGCTACCGCTCCCTTCGAATCCACTGAATTTGCTATAAATATAACCAACTTTCATGACGTGTGAGCTGTCATGAACTTTTGGGGTTTATTGGTTGTTGAATTTTAAACATATTACAAATTAATTGTCTTATCTAAATCCATTTGCATCCATATTTTCTGATTCAAATCGACCCAACTCAAATGATTTAGACTGGATCGTAAATAATTAACTGGATCATAAAATTCATAAACCTATTGGATTAATCTGATCCATTTTATATTCTGACGACGACTGGCGCCATGTTGTATTCAAGTATCAGATCACATGCTAAGAGCGTGTTTCTCCTTAAAAAGTATATTCACGAACTGGCTGACCGGGCGTCTCATTTAATTTTGAATATAAATAATTATATGTTTATGTGTGAGGATGATAGCGAAACAGGATATACCTATACCCAATGTTGTGTATGTATAATGTGAAATATAAATTCAGAAAAATAAAATATAAAAAATATCGCACGGATTACGTCCGTGTCGCAAATGTGCGAGAATGTCCACGAAGCATTTATCACGGTTGGTCCAATTTATCGTCAGATGGTGTTTAAGGAATATCTACGCATTGAATACGAGAGCTTCAATTTATCTTATCTCTCATAAAGCCTGTCAAAGCATCGCGAAAAGCAAAAATAAGTCATGGTTTCACTGTTTTCCTGATTTCCAGTGAACAATCAATTAACTCACTGCTCAGTGCTCAGGCTAGCTAGTCCAAGGTGACAATGTCCTATTTCCGTCGGATCCCACGGGTCGCCAGCGAGGTGGCGAATATAGCCTTGCCGCGGTCATTTGGCCTCTCGTTTTGGCGGGGTCGTCCCAGTGGCCTGGCCCGGCCTGTCTGCGCCGCGAGGTGCTGAGGTCCCGCAGAGGGGCCAGCGGCGGGCCGAGGCCTGCCATTACCGCCGACGCACAGGCCGGCCGGGTCACGTGTCAGTCACGAGCGGAGACGGCGCGGCCCGCCTGTATTATGCGCCTTGTCGAAACACGCCGAATGTGGGGTAATCTCGGCCCACAGCCGCGCCAGTGAAGACGGCCTTGTGTTGCCTTGAAGGAACAGGGCCGCGGGCGCTGAGATGTCTCGCGGGAATCGGTCAGTACCGCGGTGCGCTGGTCGCGCTGCTGGTCGCGCTGCCGGACGGCGCGCGGCCTGCTGAACAGGCTGGCGTGACCGGACCTATCGGCGCCGCCATGTGGCGAGACCGCCGCCGGAACGCGTCGGGCATGAGGGCATTGTCAAGGTGACTGTCATGATGAGCAGCATTTTGTAGCATGCTTAGCCGTAAACTGCGCTTGGGTTAATAGTAGTTTTGCACCTCTTTTACTCGTTACGTTTCCTTTGCGGACGCTCCATGGTTGCAAGGCAATTAGCTGTGAGAAAGTAAACACGTTTGCATACAATAAAGGTCCAGGGTTACTCAGCGTCGTTTTCGCTTTGTGACGCTGACGGGCGGTGCAGGAGGTGACTGCAACGGACGCTTCTCGTGCTCGGTGCTCCTCGGTGTCTCACGGATGCGAACAATGGCCCGACCTGACCCTGACTCGTGGCCCGTAATTTGACCACTGCCGAAAACAGCCGGAGCAGGGGAGGGCCGCCACAGACGACGCAGTCTGAAGAGCGGCGCGGCCCGCCACTGTGACGGAATCCCTGAACTGTCAGAGTCACGCGAGTTACAAAAACCCAATCAATATGTGTCCTGTAAGCATGGCTCAGGTTATTTCTTGTTATGCATTGTACTAATGCGTTTTATGTTATTAAGGAGGTGAAATCTATGTTTATGGAAATGTGTTGACATAAGAATTAGGCAGACGAGATGATCTTTCATCATTATGCTTTTCAGAATATTTCTGCTGCTGTATATAGTTTGGAAGATGAACACGTAATACGTGTTTGTTAGGTTGAGGAGGTAGGGACAATGCATCTTACGGCTTCTTGACGGATTAATTGATAATACCTGTCACGGGGGGGGGCTTTTGACTTGTAGCTAATTGCATCAGGTCAGTGGGCTAATAAACAATCTAGCCGATAATTATATTTGACTGCGAGTAGCGCGAAGGCTCGCTCTTCCTTCCATGGTATATGGGACAGTATATAATCAGTCAGCCCGATCCGGTCGACCGTACCGTGGGACGCTTTGAAAGCTCATAATCTGCAAAGCCCACACGATTTGATAATCAGGCTTCTTTGTGACCTGTTTGAACCAGTCTGACTCTGTGGTGATTACATGCGCGTGGCTCGTGGCGTGAGAAGTGTTGTGAAGGGTTTTTCTCGCAAAACTAGCAACGGCTGGACGCTTGTGTGCAAATTTGGTTTGTGGTTAGGACACTCAGCCGCCCTTTTAATAATCATGTGTGGGTGAGGAAGCTCGTATTACGCAGTACAGTCGTAGGTAAATGTCTGTCAGTCGCATAAGTTTGTCCGCTGTTTTGCTCTGTCTGTGGTGCTTGCACGCAGTGGAATCAGTGCATTATTATAGCCTCCTCGGTTATAGGGGGAGGGAAAAATATTGTTTCAATAGATTTCACTGCATGTAGCACCGACAAACGCACCGATTGACAAGTTGACATTGCACTAAAGGGTGGCTTAACAAGCTTTTTTTAAGAATACTTTCAACGCTAGTTGTCGACGAAAGAACATGCTCATGGGAATGGAGGTTTATTCGAATGTGAGATGATAAGGACTGCTACTAGCGTTATTCACGAAGGATTTATTTAACCGGAAGAATCGTATCGGTCGCGGTGATGAAAATGGACAGAAGATTTAACCTAGATTTGTACACACTTCTATTTTATGTCTCGGGAACGGTTGAGCTTTTGTTCACATTTGGTGTGTGGTTAGGGGCCTCTCAGCCGCCACGTTCCCACAAGTCGGGGGTGGGCGGCTCTGCACGTGCGCACGCAGGGGCGGGTCCGGGAGAGGCCAAGAGGCCATGCCCTCCAAAGGTCCTGAAACTATAATTTGCCCCCCCCCCCAACGGTCGGACATACAGTTGTAAAATTTGTCTTTGAAGCAGTCAAAATCCAACTATCCGTAGGAAAAACTTGAAATTTCGCGCCGTTTCGCAGCATGAATCAAACTACGCAATTGCTTATACAAATTTGGAAAATGAAAATGAGTTATTTAAGTGTCTGGCAGGATCTCTCCTTGGCGGTACCTAATTAGTACCGCCAAGAATCCTGAGGTCCTAGCCAGGACCTCAGGATCTTCATAATATACTAACTTTCAAGCGGGCTACATGTTCAAGCGGGCTATACTAGTCTGCTGAGTTCCGAAAAAAGGCATCGCGAACGCAAAGACGCGGACATCGGCACCCGAAAGCTGCTCTAGCGGTGCCCAGCTTGCTGGACCGAAGAGCTAAAAGTGGGACCAGGCCAGGACCATCTCCCGAAGCCATCTTTCCCCAAGCTCCTCCAGATCCGCAGGGACCATTTATGTGCGGAAAAGTCGTTCTGCCTCTTGCTGCTTTCAAACCAGTCCAGTTGTTTGTTACAGTGCGGTACATATGTGTACAGTTGTTATTATTATCATATGTATTATTGAGCGCTGACTGACACCGGTCATCGTGATTTACTATTCGAAGAATTTGTATAGGTATGAAAACTACCTTAATTTCAATATTTTTCATCATACCGAGATTTGCAACTAAGATTAGGGGTGACCTGAGGCTTGGCTCCACTCACGGTCTGGTTCCGATGCTTAAAAAAATAAATCAACTAACTAAAAATTAAAATTTTCACGCCACTTCGTGGCGTCACATCGGCAGCCATCGTCATAGCGAAGCCATCGCCATCGTCTTTGGTTCGAGTTCGTTGTAACGGTGAATTCAATGAATAGCATATTTAGCTTTTTCTGTAGTAGAAGGCCCACCGCCTATGTTTCTTGGCTTTATCAGGCAAAACCGTAAAAATTTCGCGCCGCTTGGCGGCGCTAAATGAGTAAGTCTACTGTAACATGAAAATCCACCTAAAAAATGCTGCAAAGACTTAAATACAAGCATCAAGATGAGGTACGTTGTTTTCGTTATTTCAGCCGATCCCCGGTTAGAAAATATCGGCGACGCCCCTGAGTACAGCTGACAATTGACATAGTTTTGCTCAGTCTAATGCAATGTTGGACTATACAAACTGCAAGCTGACGTTATTCGATATCCCAAAAGGTCGACAATCTAAAAAACAAATCATTATAAATCCTGAAGTTGCAAAATAAAGTGGCCCGAATCCGGTAAAAAAATGTAATTCCAAATTGGGGGCAGGTAAGGTTCGCTCAAAACGGTTTCCCCCTCCTCTCACAAAAAAGCGGTCGGCTGGATCAACCCTTGTGCGCACGTGCGCACCTTTTTCCAAACCTCTTGCCTGATCGAGTTGAAATTCAATATACACTTCCATAGCGTTCGCTCGATCATCGTCAACTACGGCGCCTTGCTGTTTTGACCTATTGTATAAGTGGCCACGGGGGTTGTTTTTATCCACCCTATCATGTTTTTTGCAGATATCTCCAGAACAGCTGAGACCCGCCTCATGAAATTTCTATATTTTTTCCTTAAATTGATTCTCTCCATCTGGCCAGACAAATTTTGAGCTCCTAAACTGAACAGAAGGTTTGGGCAAGGTTTTGGGAGGATTTTCGCGGCGACATGTGGCGATAAAAAGAAGATACGATCTTCAAGGCTTCTTTTTTAACTACGTGAGTATATAACAAGTTAAATTAGTTTAAAGTGTTAGTGATCATAATAGGCCGTTTTCACGATGGGTTATTTTGCGCAAAATGTTTAAAAATTTTAAATGTTTAAAATGTTTAGTATGAAAGTTTTAGTATACGATATATTCCATTAAAAAAAATTACTGATTTAGGCGATATTTCATTATTCATGAGTTATGGAAGACATGAAATGAGCTTCATCTACAAGATTATGATACACTAATTGTCCGTTTCTAAAGAAAATAATAATTATTCTTGCTAGTTCCGTTCCAACCGGCAATTTTGTCACATACTATATTCCCTTACCAACAATATTACAAAATTGTAAGAGCATTTCAGACAAAAATCGTTTGAAGAAAGTTCATGTACTTAAGGAATGAATACGTATAACTAAACTTTCCATACTAAAACTTTTAAAACATTTTAAAATGTTTTAAAACATTTCGCGCAAAATAAGCCATCGTGAAAACGGCTAATATATTGTTAACGGCAGAGGCAGTTTCAGGGAATCGAAAACGCGAGGCTTCCAAGAGAAATGAAACGTTTGGCTGGCAGTCAATAAAGCTATGTAAAGGGCATTTATAGCTATGAGAATGTCAAACATTATCTTACCTTGTATTATTTGCATAAATCACTACATATGAAGTTTTAGGGGCGTGTCCAGGCACAGAAAAAGGTGGGTGACTAGCATGGTGATGACGATATGCAAGCGATTACGGCGTAATAGACTGTTATTTGAGAATGATGTATGCACAAATGAGACCAGGAGAGGGAATGAAGTAATATTTTTGCAGAGGTGTGGACAGGAATAGAAAAAGGGGGTCACATAAAATTTATTTGTATAATCAAATTCATGAACAAATATTTTTGGGTACTACCTGGTACTACGGTAGTACCCGGTAGTACCCGGTAATATTTGTTCATGAATTTGATAATATAATGCAAACTAACGGGAAATTTCGCATAGTAAGAGCAGATAATTGTACATGAATTCATAAAGTTCCAATTGATACCAAAAATATCTGGGAAAAGCCGTGTTCCTAGAGTGACTCAATTACCCGAAATGCACGAAATATTACCGGATACTACCGGGTACTACCGGGTAAAAATAAATAATTCGTGAAAACGGCTAATACGACTTTAATATTTTTATCATCGCCTCCTGTCACTATGCCAGGCTGTGATGGATTAATTAAATCAGGTTGGCATTTATCCCACCATGCTCAGTCGTGTCGTGGTATGCGATCGGTCAGTTACCCCTTACTGTTCCTCCTCGCTCAGACCTGCCGCGCTATGTCATCGGCCAGTTTCTTCTATCCCTCCACGCACGACTGTGTCGTGGTAATGTGGATCGGTCAGTTAACCCCTTAGCTGTTCCCTCTCGCTCAGACCTTGCCGCGCTATGTCATCGCCAGTTTCTTTCTGTCCGCCTCGCAACGCACGACTGTGTCGTGGGTATGCTGATTCGGTCAGTTACCCTTACTGTCCCTCCTCGCTCAGACCTGCCGCGCTCTGTCATCGGCCAGTTTCTTCTATCCCTCACGCACGACTGTGTCGTGGTATGTGATCGGTCAGTTACCCCTTGACTGTCCCTCCTCGCTCAGACCTGCCGCGCTATGTCATCGGCCAGTTTCTTTCTGTCCTCCACGCACGAACTGTGTCGTGGTATGCTGATCGGTCAGTTACCCCTTACTGTCCCTCCTCGCTCAAGACCTGCCGCGCTACGTCATCGGTCAGTTTCTTCTATCCCATCCGCCACAGACTGGTGTCGTGGTATTGTGATCGGTCAGTTACCCCTTACTGTCCCCTCCACGCTCAGACCTGCCGCGCTACGTCATGCGGCCAGTTTTTTTCTGTCCCTCCAGCACGACTGTGGTTCCGTGGTATGTGATCGGTCAGTTACCCCTTACTGTCCCTCTCGCTCAGACCTGCCGCGCTAATGTCATTCGGGCCAGTTTTCTTTAACTGTCCCTCCCACGCACGCTGTGTCGTGGTATGTGATCGGGTCAGTTACCCCTTACTGTCCTTCACCTCGTCAGACCTGCCGACGCTATGTCATCGGGCAGTTTCTTCTAATCCCCTCACGCACGACTGTGTCGTGGGTATGTGATCCGGTCAGTTTTACCCCTTACTGTCCCTCCTCGCTCAGAACTGCCGCGCTACGTCATCGGTCAGTTTCTTTCTACCCCCACGCACGACTGTGTGTGGGTATGTGATCGGTCAGTTTACCCTTACTTGTCGCCTCCTGGCGCTCAGACCTGGCCCGCGCTACGTTCCATCGGCCATTTTCTTCTGTCCCCTCCACGCACGCCCTGGTCGTGGTATGTGATCGGTCAGTTACCCCTTACTGTCCTTCTCGCTCAGTCGTTGCCGCGCTCTGTTCCATCGCCAGCGAGGCCGTCTCTAAGGAATTTTTTCACTGGCAGGGAGGAAATTTCGACTGGCGAGTGCGGATCTATTTATAGTTTTTTTTGGGGGGCCAGAATTAGTTTTTCGCATCCCTTTCGTCGCGGAAATTTGGTAAACCTGGGGGAGGGGCGTCCCGATCGTCAGCACGAAGAGTCGTTGAGGGGAGGGGGCAATGCCGTCGGGTCCTCAATCGAGAAAAACTAGATGACCGGGCCCGTGGAGAACAGTTCCAAACGGCGATTTTTCTTAACCGACCGACTGCCGGTGGCATTTTTTGCCGTCCACTGGGGGGGGGGGGGAAAATCCCCAAGTTGACATGTTAAATAGGGCCCGTCAGTCAGCCCTCTGTCCCTCCGCGCTCAGGCGTGCTGCGCTCTGCCATCGGCCAGTTACCCCATCGGCTTTCGCAACGAACGCATGGTGCTGCGTCTGATTTATTCATAAAACAGATGAATAGTCTGGACGATGTAGTCATCTCGCGAAGCAGCCTAGCTGGTCTTCAGTGCCGCCACGCAATAGGAGGACGGATGCTGGTAGGTTGAAATGATCGAGGCTGCGATTAAAACGGATCGATTGGAGTGAACACATGGTATGCATATTTGGTGAGAGGAACACGTAGTCCAGAGCGTGGGTGTGAACACGTAGTCCAGAGCGTGGGTGTGATAATTGGGTCAAGGTGTGAATCAGGACAGCAAGGAAGATGATTCAGAAATGAGTGGTACTGGTAGAACACCTGCGCTCCATGTTCACAGGTGGCTGGTGCGGTACCTATGAGTACATCGGTACTGGTACCTGTGGTACAGCACTGCGGCATCAGTAGAGGATCGGCCACACGCCCGATACGTATACGATGGGCGATTGATACGCTAATGAAGGAAAGTGATTTATCAAAGTTAGCATATGCCATGCAAATTCGAATACGATGACCTAACCCGGCATTGGCTGGGGTCTCAGCCGAACCACATTGGCAAAGGTCGTTTTTTTGCCCCCCCCTCATTATCTTCCGAAACCAAATAAACGCGCCGCGAGACGCCGAAGGACGGCAATCGAAAGCTCTCAAATGAGACGCCACTCTAAGCGTAACGCAAAATTTGATTAGATAAGGTCATATGCTTAGGTCACAGGTCCAAGGTTCAAAGGTCAAATGTTAGATATTTGACCTTATTGGGGCCATACATTCCATTCAAAGCCGTAAATTCAAACGAATGTTATCGCACAAAGTGCTTTAAAGTTATCATGCCATCTCCAGTATAAGCAAAAAGGAAAGTTGTAGCAAAGGTCAAGGTAAGATCAGGTCAATATCAGGTCACTATTGGCAAGAGATCATGCATTACATGTTTTATGGTTATCTTACACAGACTAACTCGATTATGCAGCCGTTTGCACACCTGACTCGATTCAGGTCAGGTCAGGTCATAAAAGATAAAAAATTGAAAATTGATTAATATAAATACAAAATGCATTTTTATTATTAAGTTTGTTCTCCGCAATGCAGTGGTATCATTGATTGTGATGTGTATACGTCAAAAAGCCCCAAAAAATGTACCTTGAAAAAATGACGTCATGAGATCGCTTATACTTAGGGAGCAATCAGTGATCACAAATTTAGGATACTGCTTTGAAATTTTGATTTGGGTATGGTACATTTTTTACAAATCTTTCCAGTTTTTTTGAAAATTTTTCGGATATTACTGTTTTGCGGGCATTCTTTTTTTTCAAAATCACAAAAAAAAAAAAAATTTATATAATCAAGATTGCATTTTCTACCGCCTTGTCATTGCTATTTTTGACGTTTTTTTGAACTGCATTTTGCTTGGGAAGTGGTCTTAGTACAGCCCTGTTGACGCTTAGCCGATATTTGCGTCAGAGTCGTGTGGAGTGACGGCCACTAAATTTATATAAAACTAAAAAAATATACTTAATTTTAACATTCTTACACTGAAGAACGTCCAATTGATGTCAAATAAGGTAATTTTTATTTTAATGTCAATATAGGTAAGTTTCGGTGATACCACTGTTCGTTTGTGAGCTTTTGTGGACAATAGCTTGAGGGGGGTTGGCGTTTCCCCCCCATGCAAAGTGGTGGGCTAAAGCCTACGACCTTGAAGAAGTGGTGTCGCTTTTACACAAAAAATAGAAATGCATTGGTGGTGAAATTCATTTTAAGCTCGGACTTAAAGGCAAATATTGACATTTTTTATTTTCTCATTGCCTATTTGAGTTATTGCTTCAAATCGACCGACAAGATTAAAATGTTAATGTACAATGTTTCATTCATTGCATTTTGCCATTGCAAACATTCCTACCTGAAAAATAATTTCCGTAAAAGTTGATAAGCAATTCCCACAATTTTAAACGACCGATACCTTCTCTCAAGTACTTAGTAACGAATTCGGTGGTCCCACGAAAATCCGGTATTGCCTTTTTGGCAAAATGGGTATGTAATATGTCTTGCACTCCTGTCCTATAAAATTATGGTGGTCCGCCTGTTCCTTAACGATCAGCAAACATTGAATACAAAGGTGTCCAACTTAAACATTAACGTGTGCACCACAGCGACGGCCCTAGCTAGTGAATGCCGACCCTTATGTTTTACAATCGTCATAGTACCGTTTCCGACGATGAACTTATTTTTGCCACGGAAATGTTTTAAAACCCTTTAAAATGTGTTTACAATTGTAAATATGCGAGTTTTAGTAATTTAATGTAATAAAATACTGACTTAGGCGATATTTATAATTATCAAGAGTTCATGGAAACACATAAAATGAGCTCTTTACAAGATTAATGAATGCAAAATTGCCGTTTCTAAAAGACCATATGCGTCTAGTGTCATTCGTTTAGTGAGGCATAATCGGCCGATACTAGTTACGTTCCAATCTGGCAGCGTCATGGATCACAGCCCCACAGGTCTGTTTTTGTGCATGGCGCAATTGAATGAGCTAGAACGACTGTGGCTGGCGAATTCATTAAATGAAAGTCAAGGGGGTCAGTTTTGTTGAGCGGACCAATAGCAAGCCCGAGATCAATCATGTTTCGGAATCTTCTGAAAAGTTCGCAGTAAGGTGAGATCTGGGCTAACACTAACGTTATCATAATCTATCTTGCTAATTACCACCCAAACCGCAATTTCGTAACATACTATTTCTACCAACATATTACACAAATTTCTGAGAGAACATTTCAAAGACAAAAATCGATTGCAAAAGTTGTGTCGTTAAGAATGGATAAGTATCTAAAAACTGCAACTAAAACATTTTAAGACATTCGTAAATGTTTTAGAACATTTCGCGTAAGATAATCCACCGTGAAAACGGCTATCGGTTCATTTTGTGTCCAAAATTAGGAGTTTTGTAATAGTTTTGGTCGTCTGCCTGTAGTGTATATGATACTAATCATCCAACGCGTTAGCTATCAATACAATTAACCCCTTTTCCAGTGAAAATAGCCGTTTTTCCCGCATGGATTATTTTGTGGCGAAATGTTTTACAACATTTTCTAAAATGTTTTTTGAATTGTTTGTGTTTGTCTTATTCACGATGGACTAATTTGCGAAAAAAATGAGGGGGGGGGGGTGTTAACCCTCGCCCTAGCGGCACCGTAGAGCGAGGGTAAAATTTATCGCAAAATTTTTGTCCATCGTGAAGACGGCTACTACTGAAACATTTTTAAAACTTTTAAAGATGTTTTATACATTTCGCGCAAATAAGCCATTCGTGAAAACGGTAGTGACTCGTTTGAAGCCGTCCCTATCAAAGTTCGACTTTAATGAGTTTAACCGACCAAAGTACAACCCATTCGATAAATTAAGATGTATACAATTATGACCCTTGCATAACCCCTGCAGACTATAAGATACAGTTTGAAGAATGCCTTGCTTCCTGACGACATGGTCTGGAAAAAAATCGAGCATTTTGTGGCATAGAATTGATCGATGCGACAAGAACTGAACCAGAAAAAAACCGAGCCTTTCAACTATCACAAAAACACTCAGAATTACAATCAAGCATATTTTTAACTGTTTGCATCGTATAGTGGAATGGTTTGTAGTCGCTAGCAATTAGCTCATTTAAAAGCTTCTCGAGAAGCATACTAATGAATTCCGATTGCGCCTCGCCATGGTTTCAGCGTCCTATGTGCCAATGGCGCTGCAATAGGTTCCGCGAGTTCAGCAGGCCCGTTAGCCGTGCCCTGCTAGCCGCCTCTCACGCCAGAGGGTGGGCGCCACCGAAGTTACAGACACTGACATCTACGCTCACAGGCTGACAAAAACACGCTCACACGCTCACGTAAATTGGGATGTTTTGTTTTGCTCCTCGATTGATGCACTGAATGTTTGCTTTTGGACTATAATTTCTTTATTATCGATTCGGTTGTTAGGAATTATACGATAAAACAATTATTATTGGTTTTGATTGCTCCATGTGATTCAGACAGACTGTCTGTGACGTTATTCTTTTTGTATTTTTTAAAGAATCCAAATACTATCCTGAAATATCTGCAAGCAAACAAACCATTGTTTTTTTATTTTGACAAAATTGTTTTTAGGCCGTTCCTCAGCCTAAACAGCAATGCATTATGATAGGTCTACTGTTATCTTGGATCCATATCACACCCAAGATGACCAGACTGACTGACTCAACGCTTTGCTTCATTTGCCAGCATACCTCTTTGAAATATGTGGCCTCGTTTCATTAAATTTTTAAACCACGTATATTGACCATTTTCGCAGGTTTTCCCTTCGGAAGATTTATAAATCGCCTTTGTGTAAGACCAGAATCGCTCACTTCCGTATATGGCTTGTCTTGTAATTTATAAATCATCCTTACGAAGCTTGATCTTTATAATTGTGCCGCCTAGTTCTCAGCAGCTTTAGTCAGAAGAGGTGCCAGAATCACAGTTATCAACGCACTTACGAGAACATTCAGTCAATACAGTTCCTCTTAATAGGTCCAATGCTTCTGTTGGCGTGGACAAATATTGTATCTAATAAGAGTGAGCTGAAAGCTGCGGGTGAGAAGCATACCGCATGTGTCAGGTCCGATAGATAATGGTTGTGAAATGCTCTCTGGCTTGTGACCGCTAACCAATGCTGTGTCAAGAGAGCTTGACCTTCCGGGACATTGAGAGGGTTTCGAAATGCGCTTCCGTAGATAGTATACGACAATAGCAATGCCGAACAATTCACTAGCCTCGTTGCCACCGATAGCGCTTCATATTAACAACATGATTTACAATACCAAACAGAAACATTC
Organism: Semibalanus balanoides; assembly: GCA_014673585.1. NCBI lineage: Eukaryota > Metazoa > Arthropoda > Thecostraca > Balanomorpha > Balanidae > Semibalanus > Semibalanus balanoides. The sequence continues at coordinate 13,124 of VOPJ01006283.1, forward strand.
AGTACCTGTGTATAATGGTTGTTGTCGAATGCTTGCTGCAACTGAATCAAAAACTGATAGGTAAAGTTGTTTTACGCGGGCTCTATGCCATGTGATTGACATGTAATAGCAGATTAATGTGTCAAGTGCAGGACATCCTATATAGGCGCTGTCTCTCCCAGTCAGCAGGGATGCACTTCTCGAGCAGACGCCTCCACGTGGACACAATATTAGCGCTCCTTTTGTAATATACATTCTGGTCATCACATGCCCTGCACGCTGGAGCGGCGGCGTGTCGGCTCTCAGTGGCCGTTACCGTCATGCCAATCATTGCAGGTAGACAGTGTCAGATCCTCGCCATTTCTCGGCCGCCAGAGATAGTCCTCCACGCATGGCTGCCGCCTGACCAGTGACCACTCTGTGGTGGGTCACCGCCATATCAATATTAATTATTATGCTAAGTGATCATATATTTCAAAAATGTGGTATATTTAAGTACAAACGTTTCAATACATGAGTACCTTCTCCACTGCACAATCGATGGAGAGCAGGTAGCTCTCCATCGATCTCCTCCATAGAATGCTCTCATCATTCCAGCTCTCCATTGATTGTGCAGTGAACAAGATACTCATCAATTCCAGCTCTCCCATCGATTCTCCTCCATAGAATGTTCTCAATCATATCGCAGCCTCTCCATACGATCTCCTCCATAGAATGTTCTCGAATCAATTCCCAGCTCTCCATCGATCTCCTCCATACGAATGTTTCTCAATTTTCATTCACCAGCTCTCCACGATTCTTCCTCCATAGAATGTTCTCATATTCCCAGCTCTCCAATCACGATTCTCTCCATAGAATGTTTGCTCATCATTCCAGCTCTCCATTGATTGTGCAGTGAACAAGATACTCATGTATTGAAACGTTTGTACTTGAATATACCATATTTTGAATTATATTATCACTTAGCATATCCGTCATGGAATCTCAATATTGATAATTATATACGGCGCCAGTATATAATTATCCGCGGGAACCCTCGACCGTTGAAGACACTACAAAATTGGCTACCCTGAGGTGGCTAACATCTTGTTAAGCCAGCAGTGTGGTAACGCTAATAGGTTTTTAAGTGACCTCAGCTGTCTCTCGGTAGTTATCACCCGTAAACGATGACCGCGGGTCACGAGTGCTCACTGATTTGTAAGAGGTGAATGATGACGTTGGTCAATGTGTGTCTGTCACAGAACATTGTCAAGCTCTGCGGATAAAGTGGACATTGGATGAGCAGAGGACGACCATGGAGTCATCAGCTGAACAGGCGGAGCGGAGAGACCATGTGTCCACCGTTAGTCGTGTCGACAAACATGCAAGGCGGAGCCTTTTTGTCAGAGAACCGAATCTTCGAGCACTCTACCGTATGCTTGACTCAAATTATTGGGGGGGGGGCAAAATTACAACTGATAACAACCATCATGCCAAAGCTGTGTCAATACAAATATTGCACATTGTATTAGCATCCTCGGGGCTGGATACCGAATGATGCCGCCACAAAATCACGAAGGAACCGCTGAACACTTCTTCGCGGCTGTATCACCAGATACGGAAGGTCAAGGAAGGTCAAGTATCTCTGGTTTATCGGTTTTCACCAGGAGAGGGGACAGAGCTGTCCAGAAGACGCGATACAGCCACCAGGAGAGGGGACGAGCTGTCCAGAAGACGCGATAACAGCCATCGCAGGAGAGGGGACAGAGCTGTCCAGAAGACGCGATACAGCCACCAGGAGAGGGGACAGAGCTGTCTAGAAGACGCGATACAGCCACCAGGAGAGGGGACAGAGCTGTCCAGAAGACGCGATACAGCCACCAGGAGAGTGGGACAGAGCCTTGTCCAGAAGACGCGATACAGCCACCAGGAGAGGGGACAGAGCTGTCCAGAAGACGCGAATAAACAGCCACCAGGAAGAGGGGACAGAGCTGTCCAGAAGACGCATACAGCCACAAGGAGAGGAGACAGAGCTTCGCCAGAAGACGCGATACAGCCAACCAGGAGAGGGGACAGAGCTGTCAGAAGACGCGATACAGCCACAGGAGAGGGGGACAGAGCTTGTCCAGAAGACCGCGATACAGCCACCAGGAGAGGGGACAGAGCTGTCGCAGAAGACGCGATACAGCCACCAGGAGAGGGGACAGAGCCTGTCCAGAAGACGGCAATACAGCCACCAGGAGAGGGACAAGAGCTGTCGCAGAAGAACGCCGATACAGCCCACCAGGAGAGGGGACAGAACTGTCCAGAAGACGCGTAACAGGCCACCAGAGAGAAGGGGACAGAGCCTGTCCAGAAGAACGCGATACAGCCACAGGAGAGGGGACAGAAGCTGTCGCAGAAGACGCGAATTATAACATGCCAACGCAGGAGAGGGAAGAGCTTGTCAGAAGACGCGATACGCAGCCACCAGGAGAGGGAACAGAGCTGTCCAGAAAGACGGCGATACAGCAACAGGAGAGGGGACAGAGCTGTCTAGAAGAGACGCGATAAAACAGCCACCAGGAGAGGGGACAGAAGCTGTCCAGAAGAACGCGAATACAGCCACCAGGTAAGGGGACAGAGCTGTCTAGAAGACGCGATTTACAGCCACCAGGATGAGGGGGAGACACCAAAGAGCTGTCCGAAAGACGCGATACAGCCACCAGGGAGAGGGACAGAGCTGTCCAGAAGACGCGATACAGCACAGCGGGGGGGACAGAGCTGTCCAGAAGACGCGATACAGCCACCAGGTGAGGGGAAACGAGCTGTCCAGAAGACCGAATACAGCCAACCAGGAGAGGCGGACAGCAGCTGTCCAGAAGACGCGATACGCCACCAGGACGGGGACAGAGCTGTCCAGAAGACCGCGACAAGCACCAGGCAGAAGGGGAAGAGCTGTCAGAAGACGCGATACAGGCCACCAGGGAGAGGGACAGAAGCCTGTCCAGAAGACGCGATACACGCCACCAGAGAGGGACACGAGCTGTACCAGAGGACGCGATACAGCACCAGGAGAGGGGACAGAAGCTGTCCAGAAACGCGATACAGCCACCAGGAGAGGCGATAGAGCCTGTCCAGAAGAACGCGATTACAGTTCACCAGGGAGAGGGGGACAGAAGCTGTTCCAAGAAGACGCAGATACAGCCACCAGGAGGGGACAGAGCTGTCCAGAAGACGCGATACAGCCACCAAGGAGAGGGACAGACGCTGTCCCAGAGACGCCGATACAGCCACCGAGAGAGGACAGAGCTGCTCCAAGAAGGACGCGATACAGCCACCAGGAGGAGGCGGCACAGAGCTGGCTCGCACACGCGCCGATACAGCCACCAGTAGAGGGGAAGAGCTGTCCAGAAGGACGCGATTACAGCCACCAGGAGAGGGGACAGAGCTGTCCACGAAAGACGGCGACAGCCACCAGGAGAGGCAGACGCCGTCCAGAAGACGCGATACAGCCACCAGGAGAGGGGACAGAGCTGTCCAGAAGACGCGATACAGCTATGCGGAGCAGATGACACAATCAGCAGGACAGATCGCGAGACGGAGAAGAACTCGACTCATTGGTATGGATTATTCCGGAGCTGCTCGGTGAAACGGGTTAGCGCCTGTCGTCATGTCCACCGTCCTCAGTGACATGACAGCTCAGATTCCGGCGTCTAATAGGCAGGGATTCCGATGATACGTGAGATGGTTGCTCAGAAAAACCGCGGTGCTGGTATGAACTCGAGCATGGATAAGTTATAACTATGCTAAATATGCTATGCTAAATTGCTAAATAGCTATTCCTTGGGGCCCGAGCAGTAATTGGCTATATAACAAGCAGACATGTGCCTGGATCCCTGGATCCAGTTGGTGTCCTGTGTCCCGGGATCCACATGTTTCACCAGATCCAGGTACACAATAAGCCGAGGACTCGACAAAAATGAATTTTATGCCGAGGAATCCACTGGGATCTCCGATCCAACTTCGGGATCCAGGTACAAGTTTGATAACAAAGCTCTGGACGTAGTCAACAATCTCGACAATCTCAATCACAGAGAGACAATCTCGAGACAATCTCGCTACGATCAGCTGCTGACCACTCCTACAACATGTTGCCCCAGTAACCAGTGGCGTCTGCCACCGTTGCGTGTCATTCATGTGACCCAGGTGCGGTGCGGCACCGCCAGCCGCCTGCCCCGCCTCTCACATCACCTCCTTTGTCACCTGGTCACCCGCCGGTCGGGGTCAGACCTGGCACCCACCCCGCCCCGCCCCCTCAGTCTGAGACATTTTGCAAGGCACGGATCACCGCCGAAAGTGAAACTGCTTGTATGTCGGTCAGGCGACACGGCCTCGACCTCGGCTGACCTCTGCAGTGCCGGCAACAGTTACAGGCAGTGCTGGCTGCAGCTCTGTACCGCGGTCAGAGGGCTGCAGATGGCTGCTGCCGCGGTCAGAGGGCTGCAGATGGCTGCTGCTGCTGCTCTGTGTCGCGGTCAAGGTGCAGAGGCTGCTGCTCTGTGTCGCGGAGAGGGTGAGATGGTGCTGCCGCGGCCAGAGGGCTGCAGATGGCTGCTGCCGGGGTCAGAGGGCTGCAGATGTTTCTGCCGCTGGCCAGAGGGTGCAGATGGCTGCTGCGCGGTTCAGAGGGCCTGCAAGATGGCTGCTGCCGCGGCCCAAGGGGCCCTGCAGATGGCTGCTGCAGATGGCTGCTGCCGCGGCCAGAGGGCTGCAGGTGCGGCTGCTGCCGCGGTCAGAGGGCTTCAGATGGCTTCTGCCGCGGTCAGAGGGCTTGCAGATGGCTGCTGCTCTGTGTCGCGTCAGGAGGGCTGCAGATGGCTGCTGCCACGGTCCAGAGGGCTGCAGATGGTGCTGCCCGCGTCAGAGGGCTGCAGATGGCTGCTGCCGCGGTCAGAGGGCTGCAGATGGCTGCTGCCGGGGTCAGAGGGCTGCAGATGGCTGCTCCGCGGTCAAGGGGTTGCAGATGGCTGCTGCGGGTCAGAGGGCTGCAGATGCTGCTGCCGTGGTCAGAGGCTGCAGGATGGCTTGCTGCCGCGGTCAGAGGTGCAGATGGCTGCTTGCCTGGTCGAGGGCTGCAGATGCTGCTGCCGCGGTCAGAGGGCTGCAGATGGCTGCTGCCGCGGTCAGAAGGGCTGCAGATGGCTTCTGCAGATGGCTGCTGCTCTGTGTCGCGGCCAGAGGGCTGCAGATGGCTGCTGCCGCGGTCAGAAGGGCTGCAGATGGCTGCTGCCGCGGTCAGAGGACTGCAGATGGCAGGGAGCTAACAGACAACAGGTCAATCAGTTCCGAATTGTGGGAACGAAGGACTTCGTGGACTTGGTTTTCGTATGCGTCATCCCCATCAGAAATCAGAATATTTTAAGACATTGTTTTGATTTGTTTTCCGTGGTCTTATATTTGGTTGGTTTAGATGGAGGAGAGCAGATATGTACCTTTCAACTGCAATTCGAGCATGTTAGTCAGTTTAGTTACATATTAAATTGATTTGCATCGCGTTTATGCGCACACCAGAAAGTAAACGATGATCACAGTTGGATTGAGGACTAGTTGGGAGACCCGATCCGATATCACCATCCGTCCGCAGTATAATGCTGTCCAGCTACACAGTCACATCAGGGGGAGAGGGGCTAGTCACATCAGGGGGATCTAGCCGTGGGTGTGGGGGGGGCAAATGCAATGGCGTATTTACAAAAAGTTGTTGAGCGGGGGTTGGGGTAGCGGTGGGCCGTCAGCCGTCAGCGAAAAGTTATTGACCGGGAGAGGGATAGCAGGTCGTCAGAAAGCCGTCAGCCAGAGTTGTTGACCGGAGGAGGGGGAGGGGGGGGGTAGCAGGCTGTCAGTCGTGCTTCCTGTGGGCTGCGGGTCTGGAAAAACGAAAAGTTGGACCTCAAGTTCTTTTTGTAGTCATAGGGTCTGTTCCAGTGGCACTTCCAACTGCTTCTAACCGCCTCTAACCTCCTCTGGTCGTTCCCGTGGCTGCTCTAAGTTGCTCCAAGCTCACCCAACTGCTCCCGAAACCTCTTCCAAACTCCTCCATCCTGCTTCCGACGCAGAGGTGGGGCAGACCGGAGGAGACTGAGGAGTACATTTATGGCGCGGCTGATACATTTTCTAGTGTCAACAGATACCCAAGTTTCGACGCAAACAGCTGATATCTCCTCTAAACTCCTCTGATCGTTCCCGTGGCGGCTCCCACACGGCTGCTCTGAGCTGCTCTAACTTCCTCTAAACTCCTCCCGGGAAGTGCGACTGGAACAGGCCCATAGGATAAAAGCCGCCGACAGCGTGTACAGACTACAGGAGCCCTCTATCGGGCATACTATGCATTGTTGAATCGATCTTCTGATCACAGACTTCAACATAGATGGCGCACCACGAGGGTGGCGCCCAAGGCAGCGCACTCTCGGAGCTGTCTACAACTAAAGCTTACTTCGACGCAGGGGGTGAAAGCTGCAATGCCCAGCATAACACCAGCGTCAGGTGTATGCTTCTGCCATCGATCCACTGTGATGCAATGCCCACTGGCGCCTGGCGATTCCAGAGGAGGCTGCAGAGGGGCGCCGCCTCCCCCAGGCGCCCGGGTCGCGGGGCAGGCCGTGCTTTTGGCTTCCCCAAGCCGGGGAGGTTTGAGGGGAGGCCAAGACACGGCCCGGCCCCGCGACCCGGGCGCCTGGGCGAGGCGGCGCCCCTCTGCAGCCCCCCTCTGGATCCGCCCCAGGCAGTGCCAGTGGGCATTCATGGGTATTGGGTTCCCCCGGCCCGGCCTGTGGCGAATACCACTGGAAACTATGATATTAGTATCTGTACTCATGAATTACTACTATATATTGAATTAATTTCTACTATATATCCGACGACTATATTTGTAATGCAAAATATACTACCAGTCAAGTAATGCTGAAAGCGACTTAAATTTTCAGCCAGGAAAGACATATCAGAGGATCGATGGTATAGGTACCTGACAGGCGCAGATCCAGGATTTCGGTCGAGGGGCGCAATACAAAAAAATTGCCCTCCGGGCACGACCTACGGGCGCGCCATAGGTGAGACCCAGCTCAAGGGGAGGGGGGCGACCAAGCGCCCCCTGGATCCGCGCCTGCCTGAGCTCCATGCCTGAGGCTGGTGTTAAGCTGAGCATTGTGGCTTTCATTCCCTGGCGTCGAAGTAGAAAGCTTTAGTTGTAGACAGCTCCGGGAGTGGCGCTGCCTTGGGCGCCACCCTCGTGGTGCGCCATCTATGTTGAAGTCTGTGATCAGAAGATCGATTCAACGATGCATAGTATGCCCGATAGAGGGCTCTTGTACACGCTGTCGACGTCTTTTATCCTATGACTACAAACAAACTTGGTTACAACTTTTCGTTTTTCCAGACCCGCAGCCCACAGGAAGCATAGCTAGTCTACCTCACACCGGCCCACAGAGAAACACAAGGGCGAGGCCCGCACAAGTCTTTATCTGAAACAAAATATGCATTGGAACTTAGGAGCCTGTGGGTGCCATAACTCTATGGTGGATCCAGGGGGAGTATCGAAGTCAGCTGCGAAAATGACTGATACGACCGACAGGTGACATCGTATTTGATGAACAAGACATTCGACATCACATGTTTGTTTTGGTCAAGTCGTTAAAGGGAGTGTTTTTCCTGGTATTGGTTTTGAGCTGAGATAGCCATCATCTTCGGCCGTTATTGAAATAACTAAATTCCTTTAACATTTTTCCAAAAACATAACCGTTAGTAAGCAGTTTAATTTGTAATTTACCAAATGAGGTTAAGGCTAGTACCATCACCGCGGCCGATCGGCTGACAGAGACTTTAAGATTGTTGGTCCTGGGAGAAAAACAACTTGTATTTTTCGAACCTTTGCTGGATACCCGCTGCCAGTACGATAACACAAAACTTGTTTGTATTTGAGTCGCCAGAGTTGTCTGAAAAGTTTGTGCCAAATTTGTACAGCGGAAAGGTTTTCTCTGTAGCTCTCTATAGCTCAATAATGACGTCATTGCCCACAAATAAATTAATAAAACTTTCAAGAAACAAATATCACCATCGTGGTCAGCAGCACACTTGCTTCATATTTTTTACTATAACCGTCGTATATTTGACAACTGGGACATTTTAGGTCAGATCGACGAAACAATCTCTAAATATCACCCTTTACTTCAGATTTTGACGTAACTTTGGGGTGAGGGTTATCTGAGCCGTATATTTACGCCGTCAAATTTTCAGCCCCGTCCATCAAATAGTTTTCGAGTTATAGTCTTAGGCATCTTTTCGATATCGCGCAAATCTATAATTTTCAGTAGGCGATATCTCCCATCTAATTCATGGGAGTCATGCAAATTGATGTATCATCAAAAGCATCAGCTTCATATTAATGTGGTTTATTATCTATTTATAATATGTATTATCTATTTATAATATTTATAATATAACTACAATACACAGTATGCTCCTCTTCGAGCATACTGTGTATTGTAGTTATTGTATGAGTGCTATGTGAAGTGCTACGCTTTGCTGTAACATATGTGAGCTAGGGATGATTGGAAGTGTGCGTTTAATTTTCTCTTTGGATAGGTGAAGTGGCGAAGTTGAGATGTTTGTATTGCCAAAATTAATTGGCGATTCAGAATGATTGTATTGTGCTGCGTGGTTTATTTGGGTTTAGAATTTCACGAAATGAAACGCATGTTGCTGTTAGCATTTTATTTTCAGGTGTCGTTAGAATCTGAGATGTATCGATTCAGATTTGAATTTAACTTAAGATTTCGAGAAAGATCCGTGATCGAAAATTCACTTTTTGCTTTTGTAAAAATATATTCATTTTTGAAAAAGTATTTTAATTAATCAAGGAGAGGTCAGTAAAATAACAATCCATAAAATATATATATATGCTCCTTGCACAAGCACTCCGGAGATTAAAAGACCTGGGTTATTATCTGAGCTATTTCTCAAAGCAAAACCGTTTGCAATTTTATTTATTTTCTTTGTTATTGCAAATAATTTCTTAACAAATGTTTGTAATTGGATTCACAGGAACCTCAGGGGCAGTAAATCTCAATTACTATTTACAAGCTATTTTACACATACATTGTTTTGTAAAAATGTTGTAAAAAACGCAGTTTCTATTTCACAAAGGTTGACTTCAGTGAGGAAGTTTGTAATTACAAACTTGTAATTCCATGGGCCAGAGGTTCTGAATTTCAGAAACTGCAATCGTATTGTTGACTTTTTTACTGTTAAGGCCGTTTATTGGTGTGGCTTGTTTCGTTGCCGGGTTGTTAGGACAGTGGGTTTAGTTCATACATAAGTTATAACTGCCGAAAAATGTTTCCCCAGCCCAGAAAATTCGGAGCAGGGATCTCCAGCTTTGAAGGCAGTGACCTTTACCGATTGTGCTATGATGTGAGTGAAGGGCGCCTTCCGCGCAGAGAAACCGCATGGCGGTATATTTTGCAGCGGTCTGCAATGTCTTGGTGGCAGTGAGCCTTCACCCTTCCGTGTGGAATCAACTAGGTTAGGAGTAAAATGGTGGTAGAAAAACTAAACGATCTTCTTTCAAGGGCAGCTGTGTTGTTGTTTTGCTCCGCCACAGGCCATTAGAATGTCATAGGTAGAACCGTCCCACTCGCAGGTATCTGCGCATTATACAAATCGTCAAATAACGCACCGGGGGCACATTTTTCCTCGGGAGATTATTCGCTTAATACTTGAACAATACTTTGCAAGTGACATATATGGTAAAGAATCATAAATAAGTTATATTAGGCAGGATAAACAATCATATTATGAAACAGAAACTTCAGGGATCCAAAAAGCTATTCCTCCGGTTGACCCCCGTCATTAGCCACTTAATCATGCCAACAGCTTTATTAGGCATGATGTCCCTCTTCCGCCCGGGTGAATTTGCAAAGTTCTTGAGATTGGATACCGTTCTGCTTTACAAACTTTTTTTTACTTAAACTTTATTTACCACACTTTTTACAATCGGTTAATACGGGTTGCTATGTTTGTGAAATCGCTATTGTAGGTAGGTAAAAAGTATTGCGTTTTGTAATCACAAACATATGTAATTACAAACTTATTTGTGAAATAGGCCTGTTTGAAAATTACTTATTTTGAAAATTCAAAAAGTAATTTAAGGTCAAAATACGTGTTTTTGTAAAGTGGCCATTTACATTTTGGATTTTTTCCAGGCCAGAATTGACTTCGATTTATAAATCTTCAATGGTGCAAATTTAGAAAAAGCTTTTTTTCTCGAAATATTTGTTTCTATATATTGTATTCATATTTTGTATTCGGAAACATCATGGTCACCTTTGCTAATAATTTTTGCACGTTATTGTGCTAGAGAGCTGATTCACTCAATTTATTATATTGTATTGGTCGAGCTGCATTCAATGATGCATAAAATGACCCATGCAGGACGCTCCATGACCTCAAAGTCATGTAACCTGAGGTCACCCGGTGCAGCCAACGTCAGATCGACCAGGACATAATGCCCGACGTCTCATAGTTCACGAACAATATGTTTTGTGGGTTATCTGATCCGAAACTTTATGCTGTGATATTTCCAGCTTCATTCGTCAAATGGTATTTGAGCTTAACCCGTGCCGGGCCGGTGCTCGGCGCCACCTTCCTCGGGCCGGAGGGGGGGGGGGTTGACACCCTCTTCTAACTTGGCTTACATGGGACCTAAACATAAACCAAAAATACCGTTCGAGAGCTCGTCAAAAGGGATTTCTAAACTATTTGGTGAAATGTTTTATCAGGTCAATATTAGGGTCACCAGAGGTCATCAAAGGTCAGATTTTCCCAATTTAGGACATAGCTCCAGATACCGCCAATTATCTCTGAAACTATGATAGCTAGGAGCAAACGAATCAGAGGTAAAACATGGCTATTGAAATTTGTAATAGCACCCAGGTCCTCAATTTTGAGCTCAGATCAATAGTTTAGGCTCCAGAGGTCATCAAATGTAAAAAATGCAGTTTTTGGTAAAATAT